>JAALXN010000788.1:0-13222 GCA_012978555.1 Fusarium drepaniforme
GCCCAGGGTTCTCGGCGTGGCTTTCCTAGTCAATGGCCTTACCCCGCGTTCATAGTATCTGATAAGCAAGTTGACTCGCCCAGTATCGGATCTCTTGCCGTGTCCGATCAGCAGCTCTCCTCACGGGGATCTTGAACTCCGGTCTATAAATGCACCCAAGGATCACTTTTTGCTCTTACTAGCTACATATAACATTGGAATTTCAACATTATCTCATTTCCGGCTGCATACAGAGATCTGAGCTACTTGCACTGTCCACATCCTCCTGACCCTGTTGTTTGGCTTCACCATCTCTTTAATCTCCGACCAAGATGCCGGGATTCCCAGAGCCCATCGTCTACATCATCAAACCCACAAAACTTGTCCCCAACTCCCCGAAGCCTTTGATTCTCTACAAAAATGTTTTCGTCCGCGATGGCAAAGTCGATGCTACCGCTGTCTTTGATACTTTCCGCGCCAATGACTGGGATGTCCAGTGGGTGACAAAGTACGGCCGTCAGCAAAGGTCACACTACCATGCTCAAACCCACGAAGTCATGGTCGTAGCCTCTGGGCCTGGTCGTATTCGTTGGGGAGTAGCCGACTTGAGCGATGATTGGGAGAAGCACACCTATGGAGACGCTTATGAAGAGGGCGGTCTTGACGTCGAGGTCAACGTTGGCGATCTGTTTGTTATCCCAGCTGGTGTGTCGCACAAGTCTTACGATCCGACTGCTACACATATCGAAGCCGACTGTCTGACCGGAGCGGCACGAGGCATTACGTTGGAAAATGCAAGAGTGGCAGTGTCAGAGCTGCCCATCCGAGGATTCGTCATGATGGGAGCTTATCCACGAGGTTTCTCGTGGACTTGGGAGGAGAAGGCTGGCACTCCAGAGGAGTTTGAGGCGGTGTGGAGTGTTCGTAACCCTGAATTTGATCCTGTTGTTGGTTCGAATGGTGGCACCAACAAGTACTGGAAGAATCAGCAACAAGGGTACAAGAGCGCGCTTTAAGGAACGCTTGGTTCTTAGTCATGTTATAAGGTATTAAAATTGGAAGCTTCACCACAAGGAATTTGCAAGTGCCATTAATTGAAGACAAGGTTATCGTCGTTGTCGACGTCATGCAAGACCATTCATTTTCTCGGCGACAAAAGTGTCGGAAACGTGGGTAAAGAATATAGTTTCATGACAGAACCACGTGGTCATTGAATACCTATTTCGAACACTCCATCCAAATGAAACTCCAAAGACAAATCTGCTGCTCATTCTTCCATATCGCGGTCCTCAGAGCTATCGGTACTCGAATCATCCATCATCTCATCGTCTTTCTCATCCCTATACCGACGATTCCATTCAAACCAAAAGGTCCTAGCACGGTAGTCTGACCTTGACCAATCATCGCCCTCTCGCCGACCCTCAAACTTGAGACGAAACTTGTCAAGTCGCCCTGTAACCGTGCCATCCTCCAAAAACTGGATCCAGCCTTTGTTGGTATAGCCTGAGAACGTCTTTCTCAGGAACCTATCTCTCCCCCTCCATGTGAATGGTACCCGGTCGTTTGAGAGCGCAAGCGGGCGCTTCTCGAAGAATAGGAGGGCGCTGTAGTCTGCGAGATGAAAGGCGCCTCGCATGGTGTTCCCGTCGCCGAATGAGAGCATGAGGCTACATGGGAGCCCAGGGTAGTACTCTACTTGCCCGTCCTCGACCTCCCCGATAGTGTATATGGCATCATATTTTCGAAGGGGAGGTATCCCCTGGAGGATTAATGCCGCTTCATCCTGAGCGACGGGAGCATGATGGTTGTCCCTTTTGATCGGAGGCCCGGGCGTGTCCTCTGCTCCTCGCTTGCGACTGTTTGTCTTTGAAGCTTCGCGTTCTTTAGCTTCCCTATTCCTTCTGTTCCACTCCCTCAGCAATCCTGGTTGAGCCTGACTGAGATGCTCCTCCAACTCGAAATGACCGTCGTTGAAGTGGTCGAATGCCTCAGTCATCCATATAAGGGTGATAAGCGAGCGAGTGGTGGGGGGTATAATTGAATCGAGGACGTGTTGTTCAAACCAATTGAGAGTAAGATTTTGTGTTGGAGCCGGGATTGAAGTTGAGATTTGCATCGATTGGCTAGGCCCTGGAAGTGAATGGTGTTGGCTGCTACCCGAACTTCGCGGGTCTTCGGGAACGGGAGATCCGTTGAACATTGTGAAAGGGTTCATTTCTTGACGAGATTGACTTTCTTTAGCAATGATTGCAATGTTGAAGAGATGATAGAAGTGGAAGAGAAGATGACGAGGGCTGACAAGGATTTATAGAAAAGTGTTGGGTTCAGCAGCCAAAACGTGAACTCTCAACAGATGAAAACCTAATACCTCTGTTATTGAAGATTTATCTTTGGTACACATGGAAAGCTAAAATCCCAATAACTTTGAACCTTCCTACAGGACGTCGCCTTTTTGCCCTTCGTATGAAGAAGACGGCATGACGCTATTCGCGCCACACATGCTTATCCCAAGGGCGCCACAGGGTCGTAAAAAAGGTTAAGACACGAAATCAACTATCTCTAGTTTCTGACATAAAAAGATACCTAAATAAAATATAAGAAAGATATTATAACTAACTTTATAAACTATCGAAAGATTTATATTATTATTTCTTATTTTTATCTCTTATTTAGCTTATAGTTAGGCTATAAACTAAGTATTTTTTATTAAGCGTAATCGTCCTGGTTTTTTTACGACTGCGGCGTGGGCGCCACTTTGGTGTTGCATTGACCCAGTGCGAATTGTATATTGACTGGGAATCCATTGTGGGTCAGTAAGCGACCGTGAATGCCAACTCAGGTCCAGGCAACAGTTCTCATCGTTCTTCATTATTCACGTTGCTCGACAACCTCACCATCACACCAAACCACGCATCATGACCGACCCTACTCCCTCTGATCCCCTAGCTGGTCTTGATGACATTGACTGGGCCAGCTTACAGCATGCATATGGCAGCGCAGAAGACGTTCCAGAACTGCTGAGAGCCTTGCGTGTTCACGACAACAAAGAACTCGACAATGTTTACTTTGCCTTGTACAGCAACATCTTCCACCAGGGAACTCGGTATGAAGCTACTTCATATGCGGTTCCTTTCTTATACGCTTTGCTTGACGCAAAGGATACCCCTCGTCGCGGAGAGCTGCTCTACTTGATCATCAGCATTGCCCTTGGTCATCCCTCAGGCTCGGTTCCCTCAGGCGTCGAGATTACCAAATGGCGAAGCCGCGTGGCCAAAACGCAGCAGCCGAACTACGCGGAAAATGAGAGGCGAAGGAAGGCCGCGTATCTCGCTGCAGCTACCGATGATAAAGATCGCCGCCGCCGCGAAGACGAGTTCCCGTTCGCACTATCGTTTGAGAAGTTTGCAGAAAGACAGCAAAACGGGCTCCGAGCTTATGATGCTGTTCGGGCTGGATTGGATTCCGTGTATCAATGTTTGAAGGATGACAATCCTGACTTGAGAGCTGTGGCTGCGTTGTGTCTTGGCTTCTTCCCCGAGGATAAAGTAAAGGCTGAGGGTGAACTTGTGGCTCTTTTAGGCCACGGAGAGGACGTAGCGATTCGTGGCACGGCGTTGATATCGATTGCCATACTTCAAGCTCCATCGCCAGGAGATCTTTCGCAAACCGAGGTTGCACAATACCTGAAAGCAAGTTTCAAGAACCAAGATAACGATGAGGCATGCAAGTGGTCAAGCGCCATTGGCCTCGCGATTCTTCGGATATATGAACCGGAAACCATCAACACAATACTCCAAGCAATCGCAGACGAAAACTATCTGAGCATCTTGCAACAAGATAACTACAAAACATTCCCCTTTGCGGACCCAGACCTGCCTTCACTCGCAGCCACAGTTCTCAAGGTCAAGGGCAGCGAGTTTCCCCAAGTCCCTCGAATCACTTTAGACCAGCTAGAGGGCTCCAAGGAGCAAACGACATGGTATCTCACAGAGCTACTGTTGGAGTCAGCGTTCGACGGAATGCCTCTCTCGGAGGCCAAGCCATTCGCGGAGTTGACAGAGATTCAGAAGGAGACACTGCGAGCTTTGGTTAGGCTTCACGAATACACCTGGAGATGGGGCAACTTTACTCGGATATTGGAAAAGGGGGGAGTCCCTTCCACTAAGGAGTCGTTGGATGCGTACATTAATGGAGAAGACTTAGAAACCAAACCGTGAAGGGGAAAGGATAGGACAATGACCGCCACAAAAGCTGTTTGAAAACATATCGTCGGAGTAATTGGAACTTGGGGCTATTTGTCCCATCTAGTCATCCACGTTACGCCAGATGCACGGTCTGACAGCTTGACTACCCACCGCTTGACTATCCACCGCTTTGTGTTTATGCACTGCTCAGCTCCAGATGTATTAAACTGACAGAATTCGCGACGTTTCTTGATGTTCCTGGGCTGCAGTAAGGGTAGTAAAATTCGGAAGTCAATTGCTGATCCCAAACTGGCAATGTCGTCTGGGTTCAAGGAGGGAATGCTTGCTCAGATCCCGGAAGGTCTGACTACGGGTGCGTCATGGTCTGGGTCAGCAAGCAGAGGTTGGGCATGGCCCAGGACACTCGTCGCGGGACTATCTCGTAGGACGATAAGGATTATTGGCATGTTGCTATCAATGAAAGGATTTAATCTGGTATGACTTGCAAACCAAAAAAGTGCCATTAATCAGAGTCGTCGCTCTCATCATTGTCCTTCACCTCCTTATTTTCCTTCGGCTTCTTTCCTGACTTTCCCCTCTTCCCTGCCACATTTTTGCTTTTCTTACTGCTACTCTTCCCCTTCTTCGCTCTGCTCTTCTTCTTTTTTTCTGTTTCGGATTCATCAAACTCATCCGAGTCACTACCTGTCTCTGACTCATCACCATCTTCCTCCTCCTCGGAGCTAGAGCCAGAAGACCCCTGATTGAAACCCCTAAACACCAACTTGGAAGAGGGTGAGTACGACAATGCTCTCATGTACTCGCGATTAGCCACCTTGTCCTCGTCCATGCCATGGGTCGCCAGCAAGTAGTCATTGAACTGGGTGGAGGCATTGGCAACAATCTTGAAATACTTTCTAGTCACCACCCGAGGTGAGGACTCATCTCCTCGGCCCTTCTCGTGAAACTCTGCTAGGGCTAGGACGGTCTGGAATGCGTTGCGGATCTGGCGTCCGTTCCACCTCAGCACCTTCCAAGTTTCCATGGCCCAGTCAATGATTTTCGACTCAGTATCCTTATACTCAAATGGTGGCAACCCGTTCAGTTTGCGGTTGGCGTTGATGTCGGCAATCCGTTCCAGATTGTGCTTGAATATCTCCTTTGTCTGCTTCTTGGTGAGCTTTGGATAGTACAGAGTCAGATGCAGGCGGGATCGGAATGCGTCGTCGATGGCTCCGACACGGTTCGTTGTGAGGAACAGAATCCCTGAGTAGTACTCTAGGATGCGCAGGAAGACTGGTACGTCGTTAGTCTTCAAACCTATCTACCAGCACTCCTGATATTGGGTAACTTTACCTGAGACGAGCCCGTTCCTCTGTACATCCTTTTGCTGCTTGAAGTTAGCCAATCCCACTCTGTGACCTCAGATGGGAGTGGACTCACGTCGCGTTTGGCAAGGAAGACATCTGCTTCATCAAGTAAAAGCACACAGCCCCATTTGTGTGCTAACCTAAAGTGATGTCCCAGATTTCTCTCCACGTCTTCAGGCCTGTAGCCGATGTCTCCTGTTTTCAACAGACATGTTAGTATCTGATGGGAACTCAAGACCGGGTATCTTACCGCAGGTGATGGGATACAGTGGCTTCTTGGTGTGAGCGGCAACACATTCTGTAATGGTGTGTGTTATTAGTATACGCCACTTGTAGCAGAAGTTATTTAAACTTGCCGGCCGTGGAAGTCTTGCCTACACCCGGAACTCCATGCAGGAGAATGATGCATCCTCTCCCTGATGATTTCTCAGCTATACCACTCAAAGGTGGGGAGAAGGTTGTTCACTCACCCTTTCCTCGCACCAAGTCTATCCCAATCTTGGAATCCTTGTTAGAACCGAGCTTTTGTGTATGGGTCTCGACCATAGCCTGAACCAACTGTCGATGCCCCGGGGGGAGGACAAGATGACGCCATTCATTGTCCTGATCAACCGGCCCAAGTTGCAAAAGATCAAGGAGAACTGTGCCTGTTAGTTTTTGCATCATTAGACTTATGCAACCTTCACACTCACCCCATTTCCGGCTTCTCAGAACGAAACCTGGAACCGCCCCTGGTAGCAGCCTGATGATGTCGTTGTCCTCCATGAGCTTCTTGATCCGACCAAGGCCTTCGCTACCTCGCTTCTTCTCGTTGTCATACTCCTCTAGTATGAGCTTGATCCTAGATTCTATCGTGAACCGCTTCCTCTTCTGCGATTCAATGTACACATCTGACGTACAATTTCGATGGTAGCACCACAAGTGAGAGCAAGTAGGTTTTCCAAAGAGATCATATGCCCCCATCTCTGCATTTGCAAGCCAGAGAGATGTGGGAGACGTAAATTTTGGGACCTGAATTGGGCCGTTTTTCTCGTCGGATCTGTCTTCAAAGGCAACTTTCATGTCCACGACCACCGCGCTGTTAATCTGTAGCTCATCGTGTCAGACATATCGCCTTTGCGGAGTCTCATAATACTTGCCTCTTCACGGCTCGGGCCAACTGTCAAACCTTCGTACTGCATGTGGGAGATCCTTGTAACATCTAGAAACATCTCGCCGCGTTGACGAAGTTGGTCCTCTATCATGTAACGATCGGGATATGCTTGAAGAGCGCGGATTTCCATTTCCCGCTCGTAGGGTCTGAAGACAAATACCTCGCGGACCGAGCCGTATTCAACTCCGTTGAAATCCAGGTAGAAACAATACACGTTGAACTCTGTGTAGTTGTCTCTGACCTTGCTGGAGAGCTGGGCCGAGTGTGTCAAGATATTGGCAATCGCTTCGGCCCCGGTCTGTGTGCCCGTCCCCGCAATGGCGACAGATTTATCTTTGCCTCTCATCTTGGAGCTTGGAGCCATGACTCTCTCAAAAGGCATACCTCCATTGGTGGCTACTACCCGATAGGCTTGAGGGGTGTGCCTTTGAATTGGAGTGTGACCGGGGCCCTCCTCGTTGAAATACTCTTCGGTCCCGGCTTCGCGAAGTGGACAGTAGATGGTATCACCGACGTCAAACAGCATCCAGAGATTTTCAAAGGCTATATGTTGCTCCTGTCCCGTGCGTAGGCGCTCATATAACTGGATCTGTTCGCCGAGGTACTCGTTGACGAAGGCCAGTAGTGTTTGGAAATGGGGGAGAGCTGAAGGTCGGTCAAAGGCTTCTAGGGCATCATCATCGCTGTCGCTCACTTTTGCAAAAGGCAGGGCGTCGTTTTCCTCGTGGCTCTCTTGGGCGTGTGATACTTCGGAGTAGAGATTCCCTGGCGCCAGAAACGTTTCCTCTCTGGTTCTCACTTGTCTACATGTTATCATTAGCAATGGCATTAGTCATAAGGGTGTCTCTAACTACATACCCATACTTATCTTCTAGCTTCTGCAGTTGGTCTCTGACTCGGTCAAGGCTTCGAATTAGTGGTCGAAAGGGCTTCCCGAATCGAATCAAGTGGCTGTCCTTTGTACCGATATGGAGTCGCTTAGCGAAAAACAAAGAGATTGCCTCAGACGAGATACCAAAAGACACGATGTCGATGTCGCTGGCCTTGGGCGGATCAGCATCGGCGCTTATCTGAGGCTTTGATGCGTTCTCTCTCAGCGTGGAATAAAGAACTCGGATGAGGTTCTGGTCGTCGTGGCTGCTCATGAAGGTCCCTTTGTCTGGTTCGTCGACGATCTTTGGAAATGATCCGTTCTCTTCCAAGTAGGCTGCCGATCTGAAAAACTTGACAGCGAGCTCAACCGTACAATCAGAATGCTGAGTGGCAAACCCCTTCCGCTTGTTTCCATTGTTGCCTTTGGATTCTTTGTTGATATCCAGGTCATCGATCCGATTTTCTATCACTCTCAAGTAATCGACTAATGATTTGACGAGATTCGAGCCCTGGTCTACTCCTTGCTTATTCTTGTGTTTCTTTTCAAGGTTCTTCTTGTGCAATTTGTAGATGCTCTGTGAATTGACGTAGCCGGCAAACGTTTCGAGCATGACTCTATTTGATACAGCTGCGTCAATGCTTCCGTCGGAATCAGAGTCATCGTCTACTTGAAGGTCATGCATTTTCAGTTCCTTATGGCGGCTTCCACAAGCTTTTGGCCCACCGTCCTTGCCAGGGTTGGCAGACTCCGGTACCCATTTGGCGGCTTTCTGGTCTGGAGCATGATCTGTCTCAGTTGGTGGTGGTGAAGCTTGTGAAGTTAGGTCAGAGACACCCCCCGCACCTGGAGCCCTCTCTGGATTGTTAGAGTCGCTGGTTGTACGAGGGGATGGTGATCCTGAAGCTAGGCCAGCCGCAGTTAGCCATCAAAGTTAACCGTTCTGGGTATTGAAGCGAACCTTTCTCCGTTTCGAAAGCTCCCATGTTGAAAGAAACCTTGCTAGTATCCCCTGGATCGGCCAGGCAAAGGTGAAAAAAAGGCGAAGTGTGTAGCGCAGTTAGGAACTTGAGAATCTCCGACTGTACACTATTGAAGAAGGGACTCTCTTATGTTATGTCTTGCAGGATTCGATGAGCGCCAGAATTCCAGAGAAGGTCTTACTGCGCTGGTGCTACCCGCGTTAGATAACCTTGATTCCTCTTGAAAGGATCGACTAACGGTTGCAATAACACAACATAATAACACAACATTTTCCGTTGGGTTGCTCAGAGGCCTCCCCCCACCGCCCCTTCGAGCCCTTGACCAAGGATCGACTACTCGGCTCGGCTCATGAGACGGGAATGACAGAGTAGGGCCGAGTATCCGCCTCAAAGATAATTTACCGGTATACTCATTTGGCAATGACATTAAAATGAGGCAAGTGTCACCGGAGAGAGGCAACCCACCGTACTAGGCAAGAATGGGGAGAAGAGAGTAACAAGACATTAGAATACTAAGCCAACCAAGCCGGTGTTAAATGATATGACTATTTTATGGAAACAAATGATTTCGAAAAAAAGGAATAATGGCAACAATTTACTATGAAGTTTTAAAAATATCGTGTTCTATTTGCTTGCATTTCATGACTACCTAGGGATGCCGAGAAGTTAATCCCCTGAGACCTTGTCTCGATTCTTCTTTGACCCAGCTGCGTATGATACAGCTACATGCCGCTTTGCCCCGGCTTGAGATTTTCTGTGGCTACACGAGACTGACCTTTTGGACGTAACAGTTGGAGGAGGTAACTGTGTCACTTTGGGTCTGCCACGTAGGGCGTTAAGGGGCGCATGTGTGGTAGGACGACGACGTCTCCTCTCACAAAGACTGAGTCAAAATGAGAAGCCCGCACCACTCGATAAGCGTCTGAACAACACATTGCTGCAGAGACATTCGTGGAATTGCATTGCGTTCGGCCAATGACGCGAAATGTCCGAACACCACGAAAATCACACACAAGCTGGGCAACACTAGAACTGCAACCATCCATCCTTCTAGCTTACCGGGCACCTGAAGCGGCATTCTTCATGATCTGTATTCCCTGGGCTGGTATCAACCTTGTGTTAGGCTAGAAAGCATTGTGGATCCCACCAATATGCACTGCCCACGAGGCCTCCTTGTCTCGAGTGGGGAGACAGACAGACGGTCCTACGCCTAGGCAGCCACACTGTGCCATTCATATAACGAAAAGAACCAGGTCCCGCTGTAAAGACTCTTCTCTACCCCAAGACCAGCAGCCGCTAGACGAGATCACCTTGACAGTAATGCCCGTCATGGAGCCTCAGATCCCCATACTTCTTCGTCAAGAGTCTCTTACGGATTCTGCAGCCGGACTCGTGGAGAATCGAGCCCATGGAGAAGTACCGTTTCAACCCGGTGAGCCTCCAGCAGAAATCGATTACCTACGGCAAAGCTCGGAATTCGTGAATGAGCATGACACATTCCTAAGGGGGTTGTCATTGAGTAAGTTGTCACTCTATACGTGTGAATGCCTTCGTTATTAATACGAGTTCGACACAGCTCACGAGAGATATACCGGCAGTCTCAAAAAAGCCTGCAGACATTCCGTTGGACAGTTCAAAAACTCGTCGCTGTCCTCAAGGAGAGAAAGGTGGACACCCAACTCAACATAACCATCAAGGATCCGAGCGAGTTCACCTGTGACTACGTCCTTCAACTTATCGACAAGATTCAAGAAAGGCGTGATAATGCCATAAAGACAAGCTCATGCAAGAACTTTGTCCGCAGATGCTATCAGAAAGTGGAGGACAACAGGGGTGCTATTGAAGCATTCCTCACAATCATTCCAAACGACGCCTATGGTTCCGTCATCTCTGGAGGGTTCGCCATGATTATGGCTGTAAGTCTAGAAGTCTCTACATGTGCAAATACTCATGTCCTTCTAATAGGCTGTTGAAGAACGTGCTGAGCACCGCGAAGCGATTCAAAACTTCTTGGCAGAGATCCCCGAGAAGCTGGAGACCATCCAGCGCCTTTCGCAAATACATCTTGCCTCTATTAGGCTCCACCTGTGTGCAGACGCTGTGATGGTCGCCGTCTTTACCGTCCTAGAGCGTATCATTGACGAGATCACCAAGGCCCAGAAGAGTAAGTGGCTTCCAAGTCTCACAAGCACATGGCTGACGAACCGCAGTCAAGTTACAAGATAGAGCTAAGAGTTTGGTCACGGGTATTCGTTTTCTACAGAAGAAAAAGTCCAAGGCCGATGGTGTTGAAGAACTTAACGCGGACGTGGCAGGTGACAAGGATGACGGCCGAGAGCTGCAGAAGCCCCCCTCTATAGCCGACGCTTTAACTGAGCTACAAGACGAAATTCATCGTTTTCAAAGGGAAGTAGACATCTGCAATCACGAGAGTTTAGGAAGGATGCAAATCGCCGTAGGTGATCTAAGGCATGGTCTTCGGTTTGTCACAAAGCAAAACAGTGGTGAGTGCTTGGAGGTTTTCAGTATCAGTCCCTCATCTAACGTATCTCGGCTTCAACAGACACACAAGCAATCATAGCAGATTCTCTCAGAGAGCTAGAGGAACTATTTTCCAGAAACACCAAAGATGCTTATATGGCGTTGGCTCATCACTTGGAAGATGCTTTGCAGAGACTGTGTGCCAACAACGCGAACTTCGGTACCAAGATAGGCAAAGGTAGGTTTCTAGTCACCCCCTCACCATGCCTTTTTTCTTTTTTTTTTGAAAAAAGAGAAAAAGAAAAACCCCTACTAAACTATCTTTCATAGTTATTTATCCAGCGGCGAAACCTTTGCGGGGAGAAAATGAGGTCATGTCCATCTCTTCGCAACAGGAGAACAACATCCGCATAGCCTCAAAATGGCTAAAGAAACTCCGGGGGTTTCCCTACGACCCAATGGCAGACATTAAGGACTGCCTCAAGCACATAGATCTGCTCGACTCCGACGAGAAAAACATGTCTCATTCAATTCTACACTCGGAACAGCTTGACCGTTGGCTGCAGGGGAAGAAATCGAGCATCATGGACATCAACCTTCATACACCCCCGGCTTCCCTTAACAACCCGGTGTCCTTTACCAGCGCACTATCCGCCACAGCTCTCCGAAGTACAGCCCAGTTTCCGGTGCTCGCATTCTTTTGCGCACACAGGAACAATGACTCTATTTCCGAGGGCCGATCGGGCCCTGTCGCCCTGGTCAAGAGCCTGGTCGGCCAACTTCTCAGGTTCATCTGCGACCATAGGCCCTCAGTGGACCTTACAAAACTCAAGGACTATGATTTCTTTCCAAAAGCAAAGAAAGATGTCAAGGCAGGACTCGAGCTACTGGACGCGCTGCTCTCCCTTCTGCCAGAAGAGGACATGGTTTTCATCATTATTGATTCTCTTTCACGGCTCTCGGGAAGTGGTGAAGAAAGAATGATCAAGAAATTCGTGCAGATTATCAGGCATAGGGAAGACCTTGTGATCAAAGTCATGGTGACTGATGCGCTTCCTGGTTCCTACATCAAGAGGAAGGCGGACGTCTTGCTTCATACCCCGGACTTGGTTATTGGACCGGGCGTAGTTGATGTTTTTGGAAGCAGTGACAAAATCGCTAAGAAAGTGAAGCAAAACAGACATGTAGAAGACGCAGACGGGGATATCACAGGCGATGATGATGCCAATGACGACAGTGGAAAAGACAGCAACGACGACGAGTATCTATAGAGTGATATACAGACTAAGAAAATATTAATTCATATCCAGAAAAGGATTTATGCTTAACAATGAGTTGAAAGTTTATGAGTCCATTCACTACTTGCTACCTATACTAAATACTTAAGTGAGACAAAGAATCACCGCCTCCGCAAAATAACTAGACTGTGATAGACTAACATTATAATTCATTAGTGATTAACTAAACTCTATTACTGAAACTGAAATCTTTTTGTCATGTCGCACTCTTCTTCCCCACTCGCACTCCATAGCTTCTCGTAAAGAATACCACAGCCACTAACGCCGAAATTCACCGCCAATATTGACCTTTAAACCAACTACCTACCTCATAACTACTAGTAAAGATGTGCTACAGTTCAAATGTGTTCTTTGTTATGGTTGAGGCCGGGATAACTGAGCTAGAAGATCATGCCACAGTTCCTAGACGTCGTGGAAGTGCAAACACACTAGATAATAGGCGAAGCAGATTTTTACGTATTACGTAAATTACCTGGCTTCTAAGAACTTAAGCATGGTAGGTTCCGAGTTGTGAGAAATAAAATATAGTAGTAAAGGCGTGAAGATAGGTACACAGGAGCCACGATATTCTGGCTTAGTTATCCCATCGAGGTCAATCTCGAGTTCAAGGGGTACGAAAATTGTGAGGCTGTGGAACGTACACGGGACATGGCCCACTGCACAGACATTACAACCCACACCACATACCTTCCTTGCCTGGCATGCCGTCGTGGAAAAACTTGAGACACTAAAAGCCAACCCTGAATAGTTATTAGGGCAAAATGACTAGATTTTAGGATAAAATAACTAGAAAATTATTAAAAGTAATTTAATAGCATTAGAAAATAATAATATTATTATTTCTTCTTTTTATCCTTTAGTTTATTAATACTTAGATTATAAAGTGGGGCCCCATAGGGACAC
>JAALXN010000789.1:584-31923 GCA_012978555.1 Fusarium drepaniforme
GCGCTGTAATAATCGCTCACTCCCCAGGTCGTTAGGGACTCCCGTCCCTTCATGATGGCGAAACCCATCGCATCCGCATACCTCGACAAGAGGTAGCTCCCATGTCACCAGCTACATCGACTCTACAGGGCCATACCGCTTCCAGCCTCCAGACGAGGCCAGCGTTTCGTCAATTGCTCACTCCACGAACGGGCCGCTTGTACAGCGGCGCGAGCCCCAGTCTCTGGTACTAGCTTCGATACGCTCAGGTCCCGTACTGGCGCTAGACCCTGGGTAGCAAGGCAGGCAAGGCGGCTGGTCCAGCCATCAATATCCGACGTGAGAGAAAAAAAAAAGACGACAGGACACACAGAGGGCCATCTCTGGTGCAACTCGGAACACGGCAGTCAAGGGCGGTGCGGTGAGATGACCCATGTGGGGAAGCCTTGCCGATTTCAAGCTCCATCCCACTCGTGGTCCCACGGCCCACGAGGGCCATGGAAATGCATGCGTGAGTGAGTCCATGCAGCGAAGCAAGCAGATTGCAGAAGCTCTGCATCAAGTACAGTGTTGGTACAGTGCAATCTCAGTGAGTGCCTCTGCTCTCTGTTCTGCGACAAGATGAGCTGCGCGAATTTCTGGTCATCAATGTCCATTCGATGATAGACGGCAGTCCTGTCCAGTCCTGTCGGTCATGATAACCCGTCGCTAGAACGATGCGAGAGAGATTGCGAAAGGGGTCCAAGATGAAGGCGACTCCATTCTCGTGCCGTTTCTCCAGAACCGGATCGAGGGTTCTGGCCTCACCTATCCCACGTCTTTTTGCTCCATCGCAGTAGCTATTGTTGTTGTTTGATTACATTCGCGATGGGAGATGAGACTGGACCTCGACTGGCATTGTCCGTTGATGAGCCAATTGACGGCCTACTCCGTTCCTCGGCACATTTCTCTCCTCTGCCAGACTCAATGGATTGCCAATGGACTTGTACACTCAAAAAGCCTTGCTTCTTCAGCCGTTTCATCACTGGAAAGCATCGCATCAAAAGCCATCTGAGCTGTATCAGAGAGCGACGGACTCTCTCCAAGTTCCTCGGGCGAGCCCCATCTCAAAAGCCACGTCCCCACCGTCTTCTCCACAGTTACACACGACACTGTGCAGGCTAGAAGGACCTGACACCAGCACCACCAGCATCAACAGACACACCAACGCCAGAGACCGGCACCAAGGCAAGCCCCAGTGCCGGGAAGAAGCGCGCATCCTCTGTTTCCGGAGGTTGCATTTGCGCTGCGGGACCAATTTCTGTCTATCAATGGCCAATTGCCCACTCCGGCCTGCCCGAGGCAACCGAACAAGAAAAAGAGACTCACACTCCTGTTCGATACTGTAGCTCTTCCCGAGCGAGGGAACGCTTTTGCGATTTCGCGAGTCAAACAAGCGAGGGCCGAGAGCGACTGTGTCGTCATGATCAGGACAAAGGCCTCATCTTGACACTTGCGTTGTGCAGGGCATGGCATGGGGGCTCCCATGATACGACATGGATCTTGTCTGTCACTATCTCGCTGCTGGCCCTGGGACTGGAACTAGGGGCATGATGCGCGCAGAAGGCTTCACAAGTGGAGAGGACGACACCCGTGGCTGACCACTGAAAGCACCTGCATTGGCTCATCCACAAGGCTCGTCTCCTCCACTCCAACGCTATCAAGTAGTGTACAGTGCCCAGCATAAATATCAAGACGACATCAGTGCAGGTCCTCGAATAGGACCGCCCACTCAGTGTTCGTCCGACGGACTCACCCGCTATTCGGCGGTGTTACTTACAGGCCATGGCCGCCCCCCGGTGTCATCGCGGTCCAAAGTCTGGACCGGGGGCCAGGAGCTGGAACAAACCAGGAGCCTGCCCGGGCCATCCATCCTTCGTGCAAATCCCGCCTGGAAGTCCCGGGAGACGAGGGATAAACGACGATGCCTGCAAGGGTTTTTCTCACCCCAGATGCCGACTTGTCCCCGGGAGGCGCCCGCCTCGCTACCGTCGCCCACGCCTCTCTCCCACCGGCGCTGGGCCCCGGCTACCAGCCTCCTCCGCGACAACCGCCGCCGATGACCTCATAGCCTTGTCCCGAGGAGATTGAGAGACAGACAGAGTCTCATATTTTTACGAGATGGCATTCTGGGTTAGGTGTTGTATCTTTGGAACATGCACCGGCTATTGCCACAGATGAGATCCTGGGCCTCGCATCTCCTCACATGCTCATGATGCGTGCGATAAGAACTATACTGTACGGGTGCAGACGTCAAGTCGAAACACCGTAACACGTCAACTGCACTCTCCGGCGGCCAGCGCCGCGGCTGAATGCTTGCTTGGTGGCTGACCCAAGGAAAGGCACGCGCTTCGACAAGGACCTCAGAGGTATCAACCGCTCGCAATTTGTACCTAGGGATCCTATCCCGCCGCCATTGGCTTCCAGAACCGATCCCAGCCAGTGTCACCAAGGCCCGGGACAGAGCCAAGACAGGAACGAAGCCGCGAAAGTATGGGGTACGTTGTTAGTGGTATCAGCCGTCGCCAATGAGGTCAAGCTCTCTGTAAGACTTCAAGCCTCGAAGCGCCCCAAGGACACCTCCACGCTGCTGCTGGATGTGTGCATGCGCAGCATACCGTCACCCCTCCAGACGGATCTCAAGCGGTTTCCCCATTGACGCGGGTTCCAATAACTCTGAATGGAAGCATGAATGTCACGAGTCCAATAGCCTGCTTAAGTCACTCCAGCCGGGCGCCCCACGTATCCATGGATCTCCAGGTCCTGCATGGCTTCTCCGCTGCTTGGATGCTGTTTGCCCAGCGAGCTGCAGCTGATCAAAGATCCAGTTGTTTCTTGGGGTTCGGCTTGGCCCTTGGCGAAGCGGCGAACGTGCCTCTTGGTTTTCTAGGCGGTGCAGTACTTGGCTTGGACTCTATAGTCACCGTCTTTCAACGGATGCCAAGAGGCATTTTCGTCGGTCAGCCAGCTGTGCCGATGAGGCTGGCAGATGACCTTGAACCCTGGGCGGATATATGCTCGACTTATACACGTGAATGCACAGCACAGGACAGGATAGACGAGACATGGGCATGAAGCGAATCAAGGAACGATCCCGTGGCCCTGGTTGGGTTGGATACATAGCACCCGTGCATTGCGGCTTTTTCTTGCATCTCGAATTCCGCTTCATGATACAGTAGTAGCCGCGGCGAGCCTTCTTGCTTCTGTAGGCATCGTCACCGACGTTCCCAGCGGATGCACCTGCTTGAGTCGCGTCATTTGTCATACAGGCCCTCCTCGTTGGAGTTCCCACCCAACACGACGCCTCTTCCCTCCTCCAAGGCCGCCAACCTTACCCTTTCTGTCTGCGCCCAAAACCGCGCACTTCTGCCGAGGTTCCGGAACTTGATGCCCTTGCTGATACCGTTCTTGCCTCTGAGTTGAGCGCCAACAGCCTACGCAACGCAACGCCGGGCAGATCGACAGGGATAGCACTGACGCTGTCAAACAACTGCGTCGTCGCCGTTCGTGGCTGCAGCGGTTATACAGGTTGTGAGAGTCCAGGCTTCTCCCGTGCTGGGCCTCTCACATACTTGACGTTCTTCAATAATCAAACACATCTTAGCAAGCTACTTTGCCCCCTTCCAAGCCATGGCGCCCTCTTGGCTCAGTGACCTGCGCCGTTTGAACCGCAACAACCTCGCAACTGTTCGCGCCGCGCCATGGGCTGAGATCTCAGGGTCTCTTGGCGATCTGGGCACTCTGCTGCCGCTCATGATCGCCCTCGCCGCCCAAGGGTCCATCCATCTCGGTACCACCCTCGTATTTTCGGGGTTGTTTAATATCCTCACCGGTGTCTTCTATGGCATCCCTCTTCCCGTTCAACCTATGAAGGTCAGTGGCATATATAGCCTACGAGCAACTCTCCCGGATCACTCGGTCTCTTGAGGATAGGTAGGCTGACTTATCTTGCTCTCTATCTAGGCCATTGCCTCGGCAGCCATCTCAAATGGCTCTGCTATGAGTGTAGTAACCGCTGCTGGACAGTGGGTTGGCGCTGCCGTCTTCATCATGAGTGTCACCGGCCTCTTGCGATGGGTTGTGCGTGTCGTTCCTATTCCTGTGGTCAAGGGTATTCAGCTAGGAGCTGGTCTCTCGTTGATTCTGGGGGCTGGCTCATCGCTGCTCCAACCTCTTCACTGGGTTCATCCAGCTCTTGACAACCGCATCTGGGCCTTGGTTGCTTTTCTTGCTCTCATCGGTACCCAGAAGCTATCTCGCTTCCCTTATGCGTTGCTCTTCTTCGTTCTCGCTCTACTATTGGCTTTTGTCCAGGTTCTCATATCCCAACAGAGTCTGCCGTGGTTCCATGTGTGGCATCCTCAGTTTGTCATGCCTCGATGGGTTGGGAAGGACGATTCACCTGCGCTGTGGATGGCCATCGGCCAGCTACCCCTGACGACGCTCAACTCTATCATCGCCGTCAGCGCACTATCTCAGGATCTTCTGCCCGATATTCCTGCGCCTTCGGTGGGCTCTATCGGAATCAGCGTGGCCTTGATGAATCTTACGAGCACCTGGTTCGGAGGCATGCCCGTCTGTCACGGTGCCGGGGGCTTGGCCGCGCAGTACCGATTTGGGGCTCGTAGTGGCGCCAGTATCATTATCCTCGGCCTTTTCAAGTTGATCATGGGCCTTGTTTTTGGTGAAACTCTGGTTGACCTCTTGCGGCACTATCCCAAGAGCCTCCTCGGCATCATGGTTATAGCGGCCGGCCTCGAACTGGCCAAGGTCGGCCAGAGCCTCAACCAAGGGGCATCCGATTTGTGGCAAACGGCTGCGCGACAAGATGTTCGCCGACACCGTGACCTCTCTGACGAGGAGCGTACCGAGAGATGGACCGTCATGCTCATGACGACTGCTGGAATCCTGGCCTTTCGAAACGATGCTGTCGGCTTCCTGGCGGGCATGCTATGTCATGGGGCGTACCGGCTCTCTGAGCGATTGGCAAAGTGGCACTCACGTCGAGGAATCTTCCCAACTGAGCGTGACTCCCTTCTTCATTGATCTTGACACGGGTCGTTTGTCAAGCACAGGGCATTGGCTGATGACTGTTCGCATTCTTACGGCGTTTGACTTTTGCATTGTTTCTTTCCCTCGTAGACATTTAGCATTGGCATCGGCATTGACACGTGTTATGGTCAACGGATTCTTTGCGCGACACTCATTATCGTTGACTCAGAATATGGGCACGAGGCTTGGAGCTTATCTCACCACGTTGGCGTTGGGTTCTAGGTTGCATTTTTGTTGGGCACGAGAAGGCGTGAATACATCATCAGATAGATCCTTCAGATATACGACATTTCTCTATGGCTAGGAGGTAGGAGTACCAAGTTGATGTTCAAGCCTAGGGCTTCATCGAAGTTGAACATAGGTGCTTTGGCTGGATCCCATCACGTCATCCATCACAACGTGAATAAGGAGGTTTATGCACCACGTACACCACATCAAACCACGATGCAGACTGAGATACAAGGCTTGTGTAGGTGGCTGGAGGAATGTTTATTTGTTTGGTTCATGGTGCCTCTGGAGACGGCCTCATCTGAGCTACTGATGCACGGGTATCCCTGGTTATCAGGAACATGTCATGTGAAGCGACGAACGCTCACGTTTGACAGCGTTTGTAGAACGAACAGAAATATGAGAGGAGATCGAATGAAAGTGAGCTTCCATCGTTATTGATCGTTATCATCTGATACGATAATGATAGCGCGTTTGGGTAGGCAGGTACCATCGCGGGAGGGGGGGGTCTATGGAAAGCCTGTGGAGCAGGCTGTGCGGCGTTTTTCGCATTTGCAGGTTCAAGGGTCTCGGCAGGCTTGAAATGCCCTATCTTCTTTCCATTGATAAGGCTTTGCGCCGATTTAACCCTTTTGGGCAGTCAATAACTCTGTTGAAGCCAATCAAAAGGCTTTCTATAAGAAAGGCTAAGCCTAAATAAGGCTCTTTTCCTTGAGAAATGCTGTTGAGGCGATTTTGAGAGAAGTGGGTATTTTCAAAAGAAGTATCTCATAGGCTTTATTTTGCCTATGAGATACTTCTTTTTATGATATCACAAGAGCAGGAATTGAACATACGGACTACGGGTTACGGGTTACAGCTACGAATTACAAAATTAAACCACTACGGCATTTCACAAAGGGTCATTACTGCCCGTGGTTGTGTTATTCTGATATATATAGAAGGAAAGGGGCGAAAGCGGGCAGGAGAAGAAGAAGGAAGTCACGTGCCCGATTTTGACTATCATTTTCAAGTGGGCAAGCTTTTCAGCCAGCCAACAGGCTTTTCAGCTAGCCAATAGGCTTTTCAGCCAGCTAAGCGGCTTTTAGCTGCAAAGCCAATCAACGGCCGTTATAGTTGATTATGTAATATCATTAGGTCATGCTATTGGCTAGCCGAAGCTCTTTAGTGGGTCCAATTCCATATCAGGCTACCCAACAGCCTTCCATGACCCTTTCCGTACACCCCCCTCGCCCGCGATGGTAGGTAGGTAGCTACTGCCTTGTGAATCATCGAAGCTAGAATTAGCAGGGGAGGTAAGTCGCACCCGTTTCCTTAGGTCCCCCAGATTGTTTTTCTTTCCTGAATAACAAGGAATGAACGACCAATGGCGCGCCATGAAACCAAGACGCAAGCCAAATCACCACCTGCACTCCAAAAGACAATTGTGTCGCCCATCATTCGGCGTCTTGTCAGCAAAAAAAACTCTCCAACATTTTAGCTTAAACAGGGCTCCCCATCTACACTCCAACATCTCATTCCAACGATACCGTAGGGAAGGAGGCTTTCAACGGTCACAGCGCTCATCGTCACAGCGGTCGTCCCTTCCTTGTCCTATGGGTACTAGCGGCAGGAGCCATCACCAGTCGGGCTAGCAAGTGAGAGGAGACTCGGAGCCCGTGAGGGAAGGAGCCCCCCCTCAGGCCAATCACGGCGCGCAGCCTTCCCCCCTCTGACCCTCCCAGACATCGCGGCTCAAAGGACCCAGGCGAAAGCCTCGTTCCCTTGTCTCGAACCTTTTATTTTCCCCGTCCCTTGCACCCCAAAACGGTCATTCTCGACAAAAATCACGGCCCCGGCGCCCAAGTCGAGTCCCGTCGTCGTCAGTCACAACCCCCGTGAGGGCGAAGCGACGAAGGAGCTGCTCCTGCGAACAGCGATGACTTCGTCCATGACCGGCCGCAATGGCCTGCCCGACGCCCTGGGGAACCGCTCGGAACCCCAGGTCGCGGTCGCGACGACTCCGGCACCGATATCGACAGCGACAGCGACAGTGGCCGCCACCGCCCATGCCAGCGACGCCGACAGTCGCGACTCCAAGGGGGCCACTTCGGCGCCTCCTTCTGCTTCACTTTCCGCAAATGCACCTTCTTCAACGGCTGCAGGCCCTGTCGCCGAGTCCTCATCATCATCATCAGCAACATCCGCCGCGCCTCCACCTCCTCCACCAACTGCCGCTGCTCCATCGGCACCCACACCCACGCCAGCTCCAGCTCAAGCTCCAACAGTCCCGTCAACAACATCGCCAACAGCATCCTCGACCGTTCCAATACCGAGACCCTCGACTCCGAATCGAGAAACTTCAACTTCTGCTTCGGCGACAGCGCCGGCGTCGCAGCCTCCACCTTCGACGCCGCCGTCCCGATCCGCTCTAAACACTCTCGCAACATCTGCTCTCAACGCCGACGCCGCGCTTGGAACACGACCGCAAGAGGCGGCTTCTAGTGCACAGGCTTCGGCTCCTGTCGATGCAAATTCCAACGACCACCCGATGCCCGATGCTCCTGCCCCCGTTGACGCGAGTGCGCCATCAAACAGTGCTGTCGAGCTTCAACAAACTACTCCGATGCAGATGGATCTCCCCGCAAACAACATGGCTGAACCATTCGCGCCCTCGACGCCGTATAACCCGGTATTGCCCACGCTTAACCAGCATGCGTACATGATGATGGCCCTGGCTTCAATGGCTGCACCGCCGACTACAATTACCCCCTCACAGGTCACATTGCCTAACCCTATGGACGAACCTTTTAATGGCCTTGCTCCGGCAAACTCGATCCGTCAGGCGAACGCTGATAAGACCCTCGAGTCGTTTGCTCGCATCGAGTTTGCCGACAGTGTCTTCCAGATGACTACATACGCCGTCATTATCGGACGAGATCAGCGCGCACTGGAGCAGGCACGTCGCGATGAGAAGCGAGACGAAGCTTATCGTCGCCGTGTTGAACAACATGCAGAAAATGGCCTTCCACCCCCATCACCTCCAAGGGGACCTGACCGCAGCAAATTTAGTAAATCCTACGTGAGCGAGGAGGGAGGAATGTTGGGCCCCGAGTCGGACAACGGAGAGAGTGGCCGGCCAGCAAAGCGACGAAAGACTAGTACTCAAGGTTCATCACAGCACGACAACGATGAGGCGGCGGCGCAGGCGCAAGAAAACATGATCTCTAATCGACAATATGTTTCTCATACCCCTGGCGCTGCGGCAGTAGACTTGACATCATTACGACCTTCACCCTGGCACGTCCCTTTTATCGGTATCCACTCACCAGGTCCCAACATTGCGTCCAAGACCAAAGCCATCTCGCGAGAGCATCTCAAGATTGCGTACAATGAGAAGGAGGGTGTCTTTGAGGCCATTCCTCTCCATAAGAATGGCTTCTTTTGCGAAGATGTTCACTACAAGAGCGAAAAGGTGGTGCTGAAATGTGGTGATCGACTCCAGATCAAGGATATCGACTTTCGGTTTCTGATCAATGGAGTTGAGCGGGGACGGACAGGTGCTGAGGAGGACGTGGAAGAGGAAACTGCGGTCCAGAAACGGCATGCCCATGGTGGCAAGGAGATGAGTTTCGACTTTGAATCCTCGCATGTCAATGGGCAAGTCCAGGACACGAGCGATGAGCTCTCTGAGGTGGCAAGCCCGCCTGAGTTGTCCGACTTTGGAGAAGAAGAGGATGAGGAGGCCGAAGCTGAGGCCGAAGAAGCTGAAGAAGCTGAACCGATGGAAACAGTGGAGGCTGAACCAGAGCCAGAACCAAAGCAAGAGCCGGGACTGGAGAGGTCTGCTCCGGTACAAGAGCCCTTCGTCAAACCAGAATCGGTACCTGAGCCTGAACTACAACCACATGGTCTGATGCCTCAGATCCCCAAGAAGCGAGGCCCGGGCAGACCTCCAAAGAACGGCATCATGTCGAAACGGGAACAACGATTGCTAAAGAAGCAGCAGCAAGAGATGGCCAAGAAGACCTTGCCACAAGCCCCCCCGGTTGAACCACCTATCAAACGCAAGGTGGGGAGACCTAGGAAGCATCCTCTGCCTGATGATGCCAGTGAGCGACCTGAGAAACGCAAGTACAAGCCTCGCAAACCCAAGGAAGATGGCGCTGAGGGCTCGGACGCTGAGAGGCGTGCCCGAGAAAAGAAGGAAAAGAAGGCCCGCCCCAAGTCACCGCCTCTTAACCTCAATGTCAATGATTACACTAAAGAGGAGCTTCAGAAGCCGAACAAGAACTATGGCGTGCTCATCGACGAGACGCTCACGGCAGCAGGACCGGATGGCCTCACTCTTAAGCAGATCTACAAGCGAATCTGCGAACGATACCCATACTTCTTCTTCCGCACTGAGACCAAGGGATGGGAGAGCAGTGTGCGGCACAATCTCATTGGGAACGAGGCTTTCAGGAAGGACGAGACTACCAACCTCTGGTCTCGAGTCCCAGGCGTTGAACTTGACGCAGGGAAGAAGAGAAAGGCATCCTCTCCTGACCGGAATAATCTGGCAGCCAGTCAAGCCTACAACCAGCAGTACTCGTATCAATACAATGCTGCGCAGCATGTGGCACCTGGGGCACCTGGGTACCCTCCTGGCCAAGCACCTCCGGCATATCAAATGCCGGCCTACAACGCACAGCAGGCTCAAGCTCAAGCACCACGGCCGGTGCAGCCTTACGCAGTATCGGCCTCACCTCCAGCTCCCGGCCAGCCAACCCCCGGCCAACCAGCCGCGAGTCAACCGGCCCAGGCGGCGCCGACACAACCACCAGCACCCGCACAGCTGCCGGCAGGCTATGGGCCTCCGCCAGCTCCAGCTCGGCCCCAACTCGGCGGGCCTCAACCAGGCGCCTACAGCTCACCATATGCGCCGAGGCCGCCGCCGCCAGCAAACCCTCCGGTCAAGAGCGAAGATGGGCATCCAGCGCCCGCAGCACCCACAGCAGCGGCGTCTACTCAACCACCTCCAGCACTGGCAGCAGCCAAAACTGTTCCTGGACCTGCGCCAGCTTCCCAACCTGTTGCTGCTGCTGCTGCCGCTGCTCAGCCAAGTCGTCCACCTGCTGCAGCACCAGCAACTGCTACCCCAGCCCGCCCAGTTATCGACCCGCGTCTTCTTGCGGCTGTCGTCAACCTCAAGAACGGCCTGGTGTTGAACCTGAACAGGGCTCGTAACCCCAGATCCGAAGGCATAGTAATGTCGGCTCTCAATCGATGCCTTGGGCTCAAAAAGCAGGCAACAGAGAATGACAAGATGGAGAGCATCTGCATGAAGGGCATCCGTCAAGTCATGGAAGGCTTCACCAAGAACAGCCCTACCCCCGGGCCAGCAGCTTCCGCTTCTCCGCCTGCCAGTGACCTACCACCCGTTCTAGAACCCAGAGTTCTTGCTTCTCTCACAGGTTTCAAGGACGTCTCAGTCAAGGCGCTGAGGGCGAAGCTAGGTGAGGCCAAGGCGGAAGCGGTCACGCTGTCTGCCATTGACCGCGTCCTAGGTTTTGCAGACGCCAGCATCGTGCCCCCGCCTGGGGAGGGTGAAACAGTTGGTAACTTTGAGGGCGTCGAGCAGCATCTAATGAAGTCTATCAGGCAATTGTTGGAAGGCATGAATCAAACAGTCCAAGGTTCATGACCCTAGAATACTGCTTCTAGAATAGGACGTGTGTTTTCTCTTGTTGTACCACTACGGCCGACGGCGCAAGAGAGGGCAGGGAAAGGAAGGGAAAGGGCGAAATCGGGTATACGTGCATTCGAGGCGTTTTGGACGGTCTAATGACGAATACGAACGAAGCAAGGGCGTGCTGGATATCCAATGTTATGTCGACGTTGTTACGTACGAGAGCAAGAGGGCCAGGCCAGGCAAGGCGTTGTGTTGGTTGGCTGGCCTCTGTCATTCTAACGGACGACAAATCAAGGCTTGAAACTTTGCTCGATACAAGGACGTGGAGTTTTTCATGGGGGGGTTCCCATTTGCTGATATCCCCCGATATACCTCTAGAGCAAGCGACTTACTGACTGACTGTGCTATTAAATCAAATCAAGATGCAACATGAATTGAATGAAAGGAGCTGTTTTGAACTCGCCTCGTGTGATATCACATGTACTTGATAACTATCTCTGTCTGCTTTCTCAACACTTCCACTCCACCCCTGAGATTCTGGTCAACAGAGATCCCTCAAGCCCGCACACACAATAGCAAAGCTCCATCTCATCACCAAGAAAATGTCTCTTCTCAGATTACAAACAAAGAGGAAGAAAAAGAGGTTAAAGTCGCTAATATGTACCCATCCACAGAACCCCTTCCCAAATCCGGCAAATCATCCATCCCGTCCATCCATCCATCCATCCATATTTTTTGTTGAAAGGACTGACAAGAAGCCGTCTTCGTCATCGTCATCTCTTACGTGTCATTCTTTCTCGTTCGTGTTTCTGCGTCCGTAGCACACATGTGTGCGTAGATTAACATGTAAACAGCTTCCTCCTCCCCCTCCATCCCTGCTCGCTCCATCTGCTTCTGGCTCGCCCACTTCCACTCTTGATAGGCTTTTGGTGTCCTCTCCTGATTGAGCCCAAGGTATCAACAAAGACAAACTTCTATATGAGAAGAGGAGAAAAGTTGTGAAAGAAAGGGGAATATTCTCAAGGAAAGAACCGAAACGCCTCACACCATTCCAAAGCAAAGACTCCCTCCGTTGACGCCGGTGGCCCGGCACGTCGCCTCAAATATTCATCGTCCTATGCGTGTCCACCCCTACACGACAGAGGGAATCCCGTGGGCCTCAAGCGGCATGTGGCACGTCCTTCTCTTCCGCCTCGACACTCGTCTTGGCGTCCTCAACCTTTTGCCCGGCCAATTTATCCACGCCAGAAACGCCACTGTCGGCTTCATCGTATGAGATGCCCAGGCCATTGGCATCCTTCTTATCCGCCGCCGCCGCAGCCGCAGCAGCAGCAGCAGCAGCACCTTCTTCAGTGCCCTCATCGAGGTTCATCAACGCCGGCGGGCGGTGCCGCATCTGCCTGGCCTTGGCAAGAGAAATTGTCTTCTGTTGATAACTCGTCGTGATGGGCTTGGTGTCGTCACGGTCGATCGTTGCCTTCATCAGGGCTGCCATCCACAATCGCCCCTGCTTCAAGTTCGGGAGAGCAAAGTAGTGAACCGTTGGCTTGGTAAAGTTCACTGCCCTCGACAGGCCCGCGCGAGGAGGGACAAGCTTGAAGATGAAGATGGAATCGTCGCCCTTCTCCAGTTCCGCGTCAGCAGGGTCCGCGGGCATTGCCTGGCCTCCGACAACGCTTGTAAGAGTGGCGTGGAGGCCTGTTAGCTTTTCGTTATCGGCAGGGAGAACTCGATGGAACGAAATGTCGATAAGGCCCTTCTCTTGTTCATCATCCTCCGAGTAATAGTATGCCAACCGACGCCCCTTGAGAACAAACAAACGCGGCTTCCAGGTTGTCATGAGGTTCGAGCTCTTCTTCCTCATCCAGCCACTATAATCGGCATCCTTCATCGCCTCCTTGGGCGAAATCTTGAGCAAGCCGCGCGTGTAGGCGCTCGTCTCCTTCTTGCCCTTCTTTCCGCCCTTCTTGTTCGACTGCGTTGTTGTCGTGCTGGGACTCTTGGCGGTATCAGGAGACTCAAGGTCAAAGCTGGCTCCGCCCGAGGGTGTCGTCGACCCGGTTCGTGAGGGTGATTCCACCATAATTTCCTTGGTTGTTGAGTCTGTGGGTGTTGCAGTCTTGGATCGGTCGAGGCCAAGGTTGTCAGATATTGCGCGCATACCCTTGCCTCCAGCCAGAGCAATAGGCTTGTTAACCACCGAAGCGAGCCAATCCGAGTTGAATCCTTGATGCTTGGCCGTGCTAGGGGACGCCGTTGAACGAGCTGATCCAACTGAAGTGTCCAGTTTGGTGACAGTAGGCGATGGAGTTTCACCAGCTGGAGGCAAATTCCTAATCGAGTCCGAAGTTGTTGACGCAGTTCGCCGATGAGGACCTGACTGGATACCGTAGTACTTCTGAGCCGCCGAAGACATGCCGCCCTCTGCCACAGATCCTACACTTCCGAACCTTGACTGCCGCGAGATGGCCGTGGCACTCCGAACTCTTTGCTCTTCTGCGTAACTTGACTTCCTCGACTCCGCCCCGCTGTCACGCTTTCGTAGTAGGTTCCGTCGCCTGCTGCCTTCAACGTCCGTTCCGGAGAAATAACCTCGATCCATCTCTACCGAAGAAGTGTCATGCGCATCTGGTCCAGGCGGGCTAAGAAGATCCTGGAGACCGGTTGAGGATAGTGGTCGTGGAGAGGTCTGAGAGTAAGCGCTCCCCAAAGTCCAGTTCCGATCGAACGATGGTTGTTTCTTGTGCGTAACATCCACTCCTGGATAGGTCCCAGTGTTGGTAATCTTGGGGGTGGGAGACAGTCCGGGAGCGACAGGTGTTCCAGCATTGCGGAAGTCGGTCGACGAAGAATGGCGACGTGAGTGATGCAATTCCCTAACAGACGCCGCGGATGGTCTCTTGATGTGGCTGGCGCGATTTGTGCTGTCTTGCGCGTGATGTGTGGCTAGCGTTGGCGAGGCCTTCGGGGTTTGCGAAAGAGAAAGTCGTCTCGTCTGAATAGACGTTGGCCGGTTGGTGATGGTGTTCGTTCGACTCCTTACGCGTCTCACTTCCTCAGTGCCGTCGTTTCCATACGTCTGCGTCGACCGCCGTGTTTCTAGGCCGTGAGTATTCACCTCATCTTGCAGTGCCTTGATCTTGTGCCAAGTCTTCAACCTCCGGCCAACGGAGCCGAGATCGAACGCCTTGATAAATAGCGAGCTTTGGTCCATGCCTAAGATAACCTCACCCGAAATCTCCTGGTCTCTGAAGACCTCGCAGTGGTGCTTCTCTACACCTGAGGTGAAAAGGTATTCAGCCACATCGTCGGGAGACCAAGCTTCAACTTCGGCGCGTGAGTGGAGGTCCTCCTCTTCCTCGTCAGTCTCCTCGCCATGGATATAAGACGCTCGGTGGTCGAGGGGTGTGCTGCTATACTCGCTTCCGGAATCGGTCGCTGTTGCTCGGAGTCCACCGTTGCTCGCCGGCGATCGCAAATCCGTGATATGCTCGTTGATAACGTTGAGGGTTTCGTGCAGAACAGGGCTATCCTGACTTGGTGTGGTGAGGTGGTTCAAGGCCGGCAGAATGGGGGGTTCGCTCGAAGCCAGGGTGGGTTCGGATTTCATATTATTCAAAGGCAGAGTCACCGGCTGTTGGGGGATCGTCACAGATTGTCGGCTAGGAACCGGCTCCTCCCTTGAGATCGCATCCGCGCTGCCTATAACCCTCGAGTCCTGGGCTGCTTCATGGTGAGAAGTTGGGGCCTTTGCAGCGCTAAAGGCGCTCGTAGGAACGATCCTGGGGGCCGGTCTAGTGTAAACTATGGATGGTCAATTATTTCTCGCGCAAGAGTGGTGATAGCGTCGGGTGCAGACCTTCGGGAAAAAGTCCATTGTTGTTATTTGCCATGTGGCGACCGAGAAACCAACCATCGCCGAACTCGTCATCTCGTTCTATGAGTTCGACTCGATCGCCTTTCGCAAGACTCAATTCATCGGAGCTTCGAGCTTGGAAATCGTCTGCATGTCAAAGATATTCGTCAGCATCACCAGTTTGGCGAAGAAAGAAGGAGGGGCTAGGAGGCAAGCTTACGTATCACGATCAGGGTATCGCCAACTTCAGGCCGTAGAGGGCCTTCGTTAGGGCCCCTCGAGGCCATGATGTGCCGGAGCGATGCGCTGGTGATGGTTGAGGCAAGATGGTTGATGGTGAACAGGTTGAGGCCGGAGAGACCGAGAAACGGAGTGGTGGTTCAAGGGCGGCTTAAACTCTGCCCGAACGGTGGCGCGGTTCCGAGGGGGAGACCTAACGAGTCGATCCGTGGGTGGAGGGAGAAACAAGTTTGTGAAGACGCTCCACAGACGCCATCCGTCGAACCTGTATTGCCAGGACGGGTTGTCTGCTGGGTTGACGCTCAACAGCGGGATGGCTGGAGATGATGAAGTTGCGCTGTCGGGTGCTGGAGGTGCTCTGAGCTTCGCTGTGGCTGTGGTGGTGCGCTGTGGTGGTGCTCTCGAATGGTACGCTAAGGTATGCTTTGCTGTAGGTAGTGGAGCGGCGGTTGGGGAGGCGGGAGAGGACCGTGGTCCCTGAACAGGGCGAGAGAGGGCCTAGCGTGGAGGGCTGCGATTGGTGCGACCCGAGTTGTTCATGACTTTTTACCAAGGTGGGCTGGATATGGCAAAGCAAGCAGGCGAGATATTGAAAAGGGCGTGGAGGGTGAGGGCGAGGGCGAGGGCGAGGGAGGAGACAACTGTGATGGTTTGAATCCTTTCTGAATTTGAGAATACTTGTCAGAAGCGTGAGATTGTTGAAAGGCCAGAGTCCCTCGGCAATTGCAAGGTTCTGGAAGAGGTTTTGCTGCTTCAGAGGTGCATTGGGCTCCTCCACTCCAGGGGGTATCCGGGATAGGTTGGGTGATGCGGCCAACCTTTGCAGATTCTATTTTGGGATGTAATGCCAACACAGTGGGCTTGATGTGATGTGAAATCAGGACAGAGTAAAGCGTTATCGATGAGCCGAGCCGTGGTTCTCTGTGATTTGGCAGAGCTGAGATGGACGCGCACGGGACAAGATAGGTTGATTCGAGAACGAAAGACGCGAATAGCGACGAGGGGTTGTTGAACGGGAGATTGGGAAAGGAGACGTGGTACAGTTAGCGAATGAGGGTGACGCAACGAGCCGCTGATGATGGCAGAGGCCACCGCGTAGTGTTGTACAGAGGACGGGCCGGGACTGAAGCTGAAAAGCTCGTATTGTGAATGTGCACTTCTAGAGGAGGAGAATGTATAGGTAGGTAGATAGGCAGCATGGAGGTAGAAAGAAAGGATGGAAGTGAAGAATTTTCAGGTTTGGTATCGATCGCGGGGATTCAATAAAGAATTTTTACGGGACTGCAAATCTTAGACGGAAGGAAGGACATGCCCAGTGTGTTCGGACCTTCGTAGTGGATGGATGGATGGATGGATGGGCAACATCGTCGTGCCTGCCTATCACTTTGCCCGTTCCTGCCGCATCTAGGTACAGTACTCGGAACAGACAGCCTACAGGCAGGCACAAGTGGGCTTGATGATGGGAGAAGGTGTCCACGGGATAAGCTGTGCATTTGCACTTTGCGCATGAGGCCCCCAACAACTCAACTTAACTTACCTGACTCTGATGCTCATAACTTCAGGTAGGGTCTGGGCACCGGCAGGTGGTCTTGTTTCGCCGGGGTCATGGAAGCGAAGCGTCCGGCATAACTCTATTATGCCTGGAGTTTGGTTGTTTGAGCGACTTCAAACACAGTCAGATCATAACAGGGGCAATTGCGTCTTTTCGCTCGGTCTTTTCAGGTGCGAGGTCTTTTTGCGTTTCGGCGGATGGGCGAGTTAGACGCCATTGACAGAAGCCTTCCTGATAACGCCAGATATCGACAGGCACAAGACAAGTTGGAGCAGTTGTTGGGAAAACCTAGATCTTCATCGAAACACGGGAATAGACGAATCATGGACTTTACATCCGTGTCCACACTACCCGATCCAAGTGGATACCATCACCAGTCCTGCATCTACTCGATACATAACTCGACGCATGCCAGAATCAAGCAGGACATAACAGCTAAGCGCGTCCAAGTGGGTTCGAATGCGTCGAAGCAATTATCCGAAGGGCTCCTATTTGAGAAGAGGGTTCTTCATATTTCATTTTCGTCCTCTCTGTGAGTATATTAATTATGTAATTGTGTGTGTGTGTGATAAACTTGAAATTTGATACATTCATCACAATCATGTGTGTAAGTGGATTTGCCTACATTTGATACGTACACTGCCCAGGTAGGCCCGGACAAGTCAGCGGATAGATGGCTTTTGAGACAAAGAAGTCGTTGGCTCAACACTACCTATATACCGTCAAAGATGAGAGGAAGACGAGACGCCATGTGTGCCTTCATCCAAGTAAGCATTTCAAGGCGAAAAAAAAACAGTCTGCCTTACTTACTGCACCTACCCACCTCACAAGTGTTATGAGGAGGCATTGGTGATCTTGGCCGACCCCATCTCCACGCTACATCCCCCTCCCAAAGAAATATCTCCACCCACAGTGTCCGTGTCAGCCCAATCGCAGGACTGCCTCGGCGAGCATCCAAACGGGCTCCTGCTCCAACACTGCAGCACCAAGACCAACCAGGCGAATAGGGTCCCAACGAGCAACGGCCGTCTTCCGGCTGACGGCTTATGGGTTGGCTGATGGCTTAAGAGAGCATCACGTTTGCCCAGGCCCATATTCTTCTTTGTTTGCTCCATCACCCACCTTGTGTTGTGCATCTCCGTCCGTTTGGTTCCTTCCAGTTCTTTCCCCTTGCCCGGGGTCTGCGACTGCGCTGCGCTGCGCTGCACTACACTGCACCCTTTGACTGGACCTGCCGCGTTCGTCGCCCACGGTTTCTCCGCCTGGCGCCTGCCGCTTGCCGCTTCAACCACCTTCCTTCGCACTGCACCGGATTTCTTCCTCTTCCAATCCTCGCTCGCTCGCGGACGACTTGACCCTCGACACGTTTGTCTTGATTTGCTCACCTCGGCTTCGCGATCGCCAGCACGTCGCCGCTGACCCCCTCGTCCTCCGCGCAACCATCCGGTGAATCATGATTAACCTGTCGGCTTTGGACTTTAGAAAGCGGCGACGTTGAGCATGATCCCCAGATAACCTCCAAATGGTATTCACGATCTCGACTCTACTACGACCTCCTCCCGGGCTAATGCGCGATCACCTCTCCAGAACCTCCCCAGATACCACCAACCTGTGAAATGCCACAAACGACCAGGTCAATCCAGCCCAGGGCCGCCCCTCCCGCCGAATCCCATCAGATCGCGACGTCAAATGAGACCCTCAACTTGCTTCTCGGCGGTCGCACTCGCTCTTGGATGACCACCGGCCCGCCCACAGACTTCACTCCCAGGCATGAACCCAGACCCTCCCAGATCAAACCTCGAAAGCGAGGACGCCCGCCAGCAGAGCCCGCTCCCGAACCCATCACCACCGCTCCCCTACCTACCCCGAACGAGACTGCTCCACAGCATGAGAATATCTCCATTGGTCACGTTGTTGATCAGTCAACAGGTTCTGTTGAAACAATTAGGTACAGAAAGAGTCCTCTCTCCTATCTGTCGCAGCTTCAACCAGGCCTTGTGTCATGCTAGGTCTGGGGAAAATAACCTAGTGTCGCTTGGCAGCCTTAGCTTGTCTAGCTCGCAATATATGGACATAAGCGCTCTTAGACTTGTTCTTCCCGCTAACTCACTCTCTAGAGCTTCAACCGTCCTTCCTTCCCCAGCACTGACGGACGCACCGAGCCCGAATGTTGCAAACCAGCACGATTGCGCCAACACTGTGTCAACCGCCCACCCCGAGGGCACAGCATCGAGGCGCCCTCTCCCTAACGGCGTGGATCAAGACGGTGCAGTACCCATTTCAAATACAGCTCCGGCTCTCCAAGAGCAAATCTCGAATTCCGCGCCTCCTCGTCCACCCCCAACCGAACCACCGAGCCGTAACATGACTGTTAACTCAACCCCGTCTGTTTCAGTCAATCAAGCAGGGGCATTTCCGATATCCCTTCCAGTTAGCGAGCAGGTTCCATCTACCTTAGTCAGTCAAGCAACGGTACGACCAGCATCCCTCCCAGCAAACGAGCAAGTCGACGTTGTTGCGCCTTCAGATCCCAGGGCAAGGACCAATGGACCTGCCTCTAATGTACATCGGGCGAAGCGCGCCCGTGTTCAGGGCCCGGCCACACCCAACGAGTTGAGAAACCAGGCCCTGTCTATGCAATGGAAAGAAACCATTACTAGCCGCGTGAAAGGATGCGATAGCGCGGGACTTCTGAATGACAATGTCGAGAAACCTCGTTACAGGATCTTGATTGAAGCATGTGCAAATACCGATCACTTCTACATCGCACTTCATCAAATCCTTTGTGCCTGGTCCTTGGATAAAGCTCCAGTCCACAAGATGTTCCAGGGTCTAGTCGACCCTAGTCAGGTTGATGGCTCCTTTGAAACGTTGCAGACCGTCCTCAGGAATAACCAAGCCATGTCGGTTTCTCATCTGGAATGGTTTGCCAACTTTCCTGTTCCTCTGGCGGAAGTCTTGAGAGTATTTCATCCATCCTCCCTGGCCAAGGAGATTGGCACGTTTCTGACCCATCTCTCATCGCATTGGTATGGCCTCATTCAATCCGTTGGGAGCCGGATGCATCCGCTTCTTGCCTGCGAGCTGATCGAGATACTTCGCTGTCCTTCTCAAGGGCTACAGGCCATGTTCTTTACCATGAGTCGCAGATGGCTCGGCATTAAAGACGGCCCTGTAGCAAATGCGATAAACGACATCTTTGAAAAGGATCGGGCTAATGAAGCTGCTGCGGCCGATCGCGGCGACCCTCCTGAGAAGATCAACCAAGCTCGGTCTCAGGTCATAGGCCAGTACTCGAGTCTTGTAGTACAAGAACATCAACGTCATCAGATTCAAGTTCAGCATCAACAATTACGACAGCAGCAACAACTCCCACCTAGTACGTTGCCTATCCCTTCTAAAGTTATGTTAGTTACTAACCTCCCCTCCTACGCATAGATGCAATGCTCGCTATCGCTCACGCTGCCCCGATAGCTGAACGACTTGGACAACGCTCAGTACCCCAATCGCCTATAGTCTCATCTCACACAGTGGTATCATCGCCGGCATTGGCACAATCTCCCTCAATACCTCAGTTCGACGCATTGGCCCCGCGTCCCTCGATTAGCGATCGCAGAGTGTCAAGTCCAGCAATCACCAACCAGCATCCTCCACCGGGCAGTCCGGTCCTCCAGGAGCCTCGAAGGTCTGGTCCTAACTATGTGCCAATCGATCCCCGAATACCTCCACCTCCACCCACTACCAACTATTACTCCCCGCGAATCCAGCCACCGTCCTTGCCCGGGGCGGCCAGTGTTGGGCCCTCACCATCACATTCAAGGAATGGATCTCAGAGTACCCCGCAAACCCCCGTCTTGGCTTCCCAGGGTCAGCTGCAGGCTCCTGTTCTCCTATCGAATGGACCACCAATCCCTCTACAAAGGAGAGCAAACTCTATCGCATACCCGTCGCAGTCAGTTCCCAATGCCCAGGGGGGTTACCTACAACATCCTCCGACGATCCAGCCTCACTATATTGAACAGGCTCCGCAACCTGGCCCTCACCAGGTCATGAACCCGACCCCAATGGCACATCCTCACACCCAGATGATGCATCCCCATCAAGCAGTCCAACCTCTTCCTCACATTCAGCATGCCGTGTTAACGCCCACTTCACCAAACTACCCCCACCCAGTACAAGCATTGATGCCGCAGCATCAAGCATACCAAACACCTGTTGCACGCCGACCAGTTCCGTCGAGTCGGTCGTTCGCACCAATCCCTGAGACAGAGTACCCAATGAGCCCGTACGGCCGAGTATCACTCCAGGTTGGTCTGCATAAAGTTGGCCTACGCAGCCCTCGACGCGTCCCTGCACAATTGGCAAACACTCGTTATTACCAATTCATCAAACAGTTCGCGCTTCCGCCCATGTTGATTGCGCCCCAAACAGGCCTACGGATATTCAGTTTCAACGTGCCCGAAGATCATATGCGGAGGCTTGCGATGAAGACTCAAGGAGAGGGTCTCCCGTATTGTTATTATTCTGAGGGCTCTTGTCGATATAGACTGCGTACCTGTGCGCGGTCCGCCAATGAGACAGTGGTCCAAGAGGCAGATTGGGTGCTGGCAGCAGCACAGTGGCCTCCTTACATCTTTTTCGATCTCAACCATAAATGTATGGAGTTGCGTCGAAAGCAGCACTTCCATAAGGATCAGCCACTGGAGCTGACTGATTTCTTGGTTGAGGGCGAGAACGGTGTGAGATTGAGTTTTCCTCAAACTCCACAAAATCAAAAACTGAGTGTCAAATACTTCATGGCGGTTGAGATTGTGGAGACTATCAGCCATGATTCTGTCATGAAGATGGTCGAGACAGGACGAAGAATTCCAATGGAGGATACGATGCGAAAGATACAAGGAAGATTACGTGGCTCGGATTCTGACGATGTCATCGTTGAGGATGAGACTCTAACGGTCTCGTTGGCAGACCCTTTCAGTGCAACCAGATTCAACATTCCTGTTCGAGGAGCTTATTGCCAGCACCTCGAGTGTTTTGACTTGGAGACGTGGCTCCAGACACGTCCTCAGAAACCGGCACAACAGGGGGGAGGAGCGTTGCAAGTAGGGGACGAACCCTCACTGGTGGATGTGTGGAAATGTCCAATCTGCGGTCTGGATGCCCGCCCCATCAGCCTCTGGGTTGACGACTACCTTGCCGGTGTTAGACAGGCTCTGGTGGCCAATGGTGACACACGGACAAAGGCCATTACGATAGATGTCACGGGACATTGGAGTGCTGTGGAGGAGCCAGATGACTCTGACGATGACGAGTCACCTGGGCCAAGACCTCTGACAGTGACCAAACGCGATACTCGACGGTCTGAATCCACCGCGGTGGCACGAGCGACTGTGATTGAAATCCTAGACGACGATTAGCAAGGGGCAAAAAGCGGATATGTGCGAGTGGAGAAGCAAGAGTAACCCCATGGAAATTTGAACCCTGGGTGCGGCGTTTGAAGATATAGGGATAGGGGATCTGTCCCAGGTCTGGAAGAATGTGTTTTGCAAACAGATACCACTACAGTTTGACTCGGGGTTGGCGTTGGCGTTGGCGTTTTCAAGGCAAGAGGAAAGGGGGGGAGGAAAAGGAAGGGAGCCGAGGCCTGGGCCAGTCTCAGGGCACTGTTCCTCGTTATGTATCATGGCTCACAGGACATGTTTGATATTGTAGTTTCTTTTTCTCGTGGTTGAGAGTCCAGCGCGTATTAGGTATGTGGACGGTAAGGTATAGAGGTTCCAGCCTCATATATACTTGGGGCTAGGAAAGTCAAATAAAAGCACGAAGCGATAGCGAGACGATGAGTGAGATGCAAACAGTTGAACTGGAAAACGTTGATGTTGATATTGGTGTTGGGCAAGCCAGCACGCGATTGTGAAAAAAAACTTGAGACACTAGGACGGTTGCGCTTAATAAAGAATACTTAGTTTATAGCCCAACTATAAGCTAAATAAGAGATAAAAATAAGAAATAATGATATAAATCTTTGAATAATTTAGATAGTTATCTCTAATATTTTTATTATATTTTATTTAAGGAGCTTTTTGCGTTAGAAACTACCTAGAGATAGTTGACTTTGTGACATTCCATATGTGACGCATCGAATTGACTACCACCCAAATGCTCGAAAGTTCCATGCGATATCGTTCAAAAGCCCTCCAAGCCGCGTCATACCCGCTTCAGTTTCACCATCTCTCATTCCCATCGAGTTCCCTTCCAGAGATGGCATCTTGTCAGCATGTTCTCCTTCAAGTTTTATCTCAAACCACTCCTTCAGCAACCGTGTCTTCGTGGCCAGTTCTCCTAAAGTGCTATCCTCAGCCATTTCCTCTTCAGAGAGCGTATCTCCTGCCAAGGCAGCAAATTCCTGCATAGCTTTCATGTGTTGTGCCTCTGCCTTCTCAATATGCGCCTGTATCTTCCCTAGTACGGCGCTCAGGTCGAGTGCCTGCCGGGCGGCCTCGGATTCCCAACCAGCAGCGTCGATGAGCAGAAGGCGTGCTGCCAGAACCATGACAAACGCTGCTTGATCAGTGGTTATAATTGAACGGTTTAGAATATCCTCTGGAGGAGAGGAGAGGAGAAGGTCAAAGAAGGACCGTATGGCGTCGAGACAGTTACGGAGGCAGATCAAGAGATACACGAACGGAGCGACGCCTTCATCTGGATGATCTGCCACCATAACTGCGGGTTCGTAAAGACGCACCAGAGTGTAGTTGTGATAGAGTTGAAACATCTGATGATGGCTTGCTGGGTCATTCCGTGTAGCTACTTCAGCAAGACGTTCCAGATCGGCTCGGAAACGACGCCCATTGCCTTCGAGGAGAAATGCGTAGGGTCTAGAGAGGGTGCGCTCATGTGGTTCACCGAAACCTTTTGACAATCTTTCGCTCATTTCAATAAATCGTACGAAATGTTCCAGAGCGGGACTGGATGCCGTGCCTGGATAAGTTGAGATGTTGTTGCAACATATGTCAATATGTGCTGCGTCAAGGGGGTTGCTTCGGGACTGCTTGATCGAGATACTTGGATAAGTCAGTGATTTGTTATGATATGTAAATGCCTTACGCTTACATTGAAAGAATGCAGTAGAGTCCAAGGAGACAACGTTGCTCATCCAGAGAATGTGTCTTTACTTCTTGTCGCATCTTTTCTGTAAGGCCCGATGTCCCCGACTGACTATTGCTGTTGACCTGCTCGGACGATGATGAGGAAAATTGGGTAATTCCTAGCTTGTGTGCATATCCCAAGCCAAGAAAAGCCAAGTTCGTAACCTGGCCTTCGTCAATGTAACAAGTGTGCGCCCTGTTAGTCAAGTTAGCCATGAGCAACCTATTACAAAGGAAACGAGCATCTTACCAGGCGGCGACAACTAACAGACCTTGAAGCAGATCCAGAGTATTTTCTTCCTCTACCAGCATTCTATAACCCAGATACGCAAGCGTATTGCGTTTCATCTTGACAACTCTTGATCTAGGCAATGGTGAAGCAATAAGCATGATGGCTCTGAACAAGAAAGGCTTCTCCCTGTATAGATCTTCGGCTGTCACATCTTCCTTGACAGTTATAAAAGGAAAGTGCAATGTATGATTCTGGCGGAAAGCCGTCAACGCAAGATTTGCTTGAGGCCATGAAAGCCCAAACGGAGGTTGAGGAGTCTGGGCGTTTGGTTGAGAATCGACCTGTTTGGTGTTCTTGGCCAGGCTCCCAGCATCTCTTTCATGACTTCCAATGCCTGCAAGTAGTCAGTTGAAGCTATCAATTATAGAATTCTGTTTTGTGAGGTAGAAAAAGATGGTGCGCACCGTTATTCTCATGCGTCCCTGAAGCGGTGTTTTGCTCTAGGGTAGCCAAGCTGAATCAACATCAGATACCCAATCCGAGAATTTATATTCGTTAAACCATACCTGTTACTCATCTTCACCCTCCTAGGTTTTCTCAAGCTTCTAGTAGTCTGAGGCGTGCACTCGATATTCATGCTCAGGCACCTTTACCACATCATCAACATGATATGGACTGTCAAAGTACACTGGGGGACACTGACCTATCACACAGATGACGCGCAGCATTCTCTTGCTGAAATCGACATCTCGCCTTGGCTTTTACACAAGAGGCACAGGATCTAAGCCGGCGCAGTGGGCTAGAGGATCTTTCCGCGGGCATGGTTGGTAAGTGGTTTCGAGGACATTCTTGGGTGATGACAATGTCAGTCAGCAAGTGATATTCATGGATTTGGACCAAGCTTAACCCGGCGTGACTTGGAGGGATAAAAAATACTTTGTATTCCACCTGCAAACCGCGGCAACCGAGGTATTTTCTATCACCCACTAACTGCACAGCATCTGGCCACGCGGTCATAAACAAACTTAGGACATAGAATACATAAGCGCGAATATATAAATCAACTCTATGGGTATCATAACGGAAGAAATCTATAGTAAAACAAAGCCAACCCAACCAAAACTCCAGACATTGCTGTGTACATCGTACAATCATCATCTCAGTCGTCGTTTCACATCGACAATCATTCCTCTTCATCATCATCCGTTCCGCTCTTATCATCATACTCATCTTCACTGTCATAAACCTCATACTCCTCTGCAGAGTGGTGAGACTCTTCGTCAGTAGACCACTGGAACTCATCCTCCTCTGAGAGATCATCCTCGTCGTCAACATAAATAGCATTCACCAACTCTTCCCAACAAGCAGCATCACCCATGTCAAGAGACTCAATGCGAGCTTTCCACTTGCTTTTCAACTCCCCTTCTTCATCATAGGGCATCTGCCTCATCCAGGACGTCCAGAGGCTCACAGCCCTAGATGCGTCCAGCGAGCTGGCGCTGAACCACTCATTGTGACGGATGTCACACACAGGGCAGCCCGTCGCCTCGACCTTTCGCTGGTTAACCAGCTGCGCGTGGACGAGCTTCTCGATCTTGACATAGTGATCGGCGCTCTGCTGGACGAGGACCTTGGGGCGGTATTTGCACTGGTTTTCCCAGCAAGCCATCCGCGCCTGCACGTCTTTGGCGTAGCCTATCTTGAGATAGGGCGCCGCGTCGTGGTAGCTTTCGGGAAAGGTGTAGGTGTAGATGTATCCGTCTACTCGCTTCTCGGAGTCTAGAAGTGGGCGGAGCAAGAGCTTTCTGATCTTCTTGTTGATGAATGTTGTTGATCGAGTAATGCTGTAGCGCTCAAACTTGTGAACGACCTTGACTTGCTTGGTCGTCTTTGGGGAGTCAGATGTGGATGAGGGTGTCTGGGAGGTCAAGTCTGGAGTGTCCTCTTGTGTAGAAGTCTCTTCGTCAGTCTCAGCGTCTGAATCACAGACTGACGAGGGAGGTGTTGGTGAATCATCATCCTCAGTTTCATCCCCAGCTTCATATTCCGATGAAGCATCCTCTTCTTGCTCCTCATCCTCGACTGAAGGGCTTGGAATTGACTCAAGCTTGACTCTCCAGTCCGAGATCCGAACGGGGCTAAACTTGGCCTCATGGCCTACCCTCTTGTTCTTGCACATAATCAGATATGCGAGCTCAGAGAGGATAGATTGAGCAGCCTTGAAGCTTCCAAGTTCGACAATCTGATTTAGCAGACCAGCCGCCTTATTACAGTCGGCCTTGCTGATCCCAACAGTGCACCGCGGGCTACCCTTCTTCTGGGTCTTGCCATGGCACGTCAAGCTGTGGCAGGCATCCACCTCAAGCAGCTCCCGCAGAGCGGAGGCCGTAGTAGGCCATGTTGTAACAGAAGGAGAAGCGGCCATTGTGAAAATAAAGCCCTCAGTATAAAAGGACTGAATAAAGGGGAGGCTGGTGATGGTTTCTATGCCAACATTCCTGCAGACACTTGACGATATATAGCACCTACCTTACCCTACCCCAGACGGGGGAGTTAAGCGCCCATCGAGGCGAAGCGGCCTCCTACCTGTCTCGACTTGGGTCATGATGCTGGCCAGGATGGGGAGGTGGGATCAGGTGGGTGGAGCCCCTCATGATGGTTGCATGAGGACTCGTAACAGAGAGGGAGCTGCCAACAGGTGTTGGTTGGTTGGTAGGTAGCTCAAGCAATGATTCTCATCAGAAGAGACTGCGTTTGTTAACGTAGAGGTTTCATTTCTATTCCGAATGTGAGTATTGAATTATCTCTTGAAAGAGCCATGAAATAAGAATAGAAGTATTGAAGCTTCAGTAAAATTCGCATCTATTCTTATGTGTTAGTTGTGAGTGTGTTGCAAGTGAGTCTTGGCTAGCCATTCAGCCCCAGAGTCGTACCCCGGTCTTCAGGCCTGCACCCGCATCGAGGCGAGGCATATTTTTACACATTCGCCCTGACTGCGCCTTGCGTTGCGACATTGTTAGTCCATCTGCTGAAACTCGACTCGGATCTAGATGCCATCTCCTTGTAGCCGATGACGTTTGTGAAGGCATCGTCAGCACGGGGGAGCGGGCCGTTGCGGGAAGGGCGGAAAGTGGAGAAGATGGCGCAAGAATAGAAGCCTCGAGTTCTTCCACTTTCATTCTGTCATTGTCCGGCATCTGTTCAAGGCAGCAGCAGCATCTGAGATGTGAATAAGAGGCATGTCCGATAGTGATGGAATTCCCTCAGTCTAAAGAGATATCTGGATGACTCAACCACCACTAGAGACAATGTCGTGATCAGAAGCCAATCAATTCCATGAACAAGCGTCAATTCATTCGATAGTATGCCGAACTCGGGTTTGACGAGTCACCGTCAATCATGTCGAATATTGATTACTGTAGGCGCGCTCAAATACACTTGGAACTACAAATATTGAGTTTGTCGCTGCAAGACCGTCGACCCCTCAATTCACTCGACTAAGAGTATACGCTCCGGAACATACCCAAACAAACACAATGACTTCCTTTGAGAGCCAGGTTGATTCGGCCCAGCGCATGTATACCCCGCGGGCAACCGACTATGAGAACTCCTGGCACCCAGAATACAGCCAACGCTTCGCAGATGTGGTGCCCATCAAACCCGGTGACCGCATCCTTGACCTGGCATGCGGCACTGGTCTGGACGCCATAATCGCAGCTGAACGAGTTGGTGATCAGGGCACTATCATTGGCGTCGATGTCACAGCCACCATGCTCGAAAAGGCGCGGGAAAAGCTCAAAGACAACGCAATCCTAGCTCGGCGCCTCACACTGGTTCAGCACGATGTTACCGACTTGACTGGATGTCCACACATTCAAAAGGACAGCTTCGATCTCATTCTCTGCTCAAACGCCTTTGTCCTATTTGAGCATCCAGAGCAAGTCGTTGCCCATTGGCGCGACTATCTCAAGCCAGGCGGCAGAGTCGTCATCGACATCACCCACGAGAGAAACCTCCCCTCTGGTCTCTTGGTAGAAAAGGTTGCCAGGAGCCTAGGCCTCCCTTTCCCTTCGAATAGAATCTGGATCAAGTCCAAAGACTCATTTAGCGAGATACTAGAGAGACAGGGCTTTGCAGTCGAAAAGGTAGAGATTGTGGAAAAGGCTTTGGGTCTCGGCAGTACGTACATGGACCTCGACCGGGCTGATGCGCAGTTCGATCAAATCTTGAACGGACCTCTTGCTGGAATGGCTATTGCGGACACCCTGAGAGTCAATGGGCGAGATAAGTTTAAACAAGAGTGGGAGAATGCTGCAGTCGATGGCAAGATTGAAGTGTCTGACATTCTCTACGTCTATGTTGCCCGAAAGGTTTGAGTTACGACGCATCTCACTCAGCTTCTAATTTCTAATTCTAAAACCATTATTCTATGACCTTACATCTTCGCCTTCGCCTGGTGGTATTTCGGCTCAACGGGTATCTTTGGATGGTCGCCAGCGAGCTTCAGGCCAGTCACTTGCTCGAGTTCATCCACAGCCTCAAACGCCCTCCCCAAATTCACCTTGATTGTCCGGAATCCTTGCTTGCGCGCCTCCTTTAGGTTTTCTCCAATGTCGTCCAAAAACACCACATCTCCCGCATCGATTCCCTCATCCCAGCCCAGCCCCTGACCCCGAGGCAGCCATTTGAAGGTCTCTGCGTGTTCGCGGATTTGCGCGAGAGCGAATTGATACATCTTGGGATCCGGCTTGCGAATTCCAACGTGGGCCGAAGAAACAAAAACGTCGAACAGTGCCCGGACCGGTTCGTCAAAAAAGTTTTCGATATGGAGCTTATGACCTGGAGGGAAGATAACGGTGTTGCTCAGGGCAGCCAGGATAAATTGACCGCTCTCCTTGAGATTCTTCAGTGCTGGATACATCCAAGGATCGGGGCTGCTCGAAACAGTCATCATCTCGTTGAACAACCATTTTGCGTCGACACCGGGAACAGGAGGCGTCTCTTTCGACAGCTTTGGATTCTTGCCCTGTTCTCTTCTGTAGAACGCGTCCCATCTAGCTTGATCATGAAGGTCCTGGGTAAATCCGTTGAAAAATGAGTCGTCCATGGGTACCTCTCCCCTCTCTAATCGATGCCAATAGCCATTGGGCGCGGTGCTGGATATGGAGTAGTTGACCCATCCAGGGGGGATGCCAAGGCTCAATTCATAATCTAGGATAGCTTGGAACGGCGACACGACCTGGAGGATGTTAGTATTGAAAGCGATTACGATGTGATTTTTCCGTTTCATATGGGAAGTGAAAGTTTTGGACAACCGGAAGAGACGGAAAGGGGAGATGGTCAAAAGTGATGTCACTTGGGTTACTTACACATACGCCCCCGATATCAAAGAGGAGAACTTTGGGCTTTTCTTCTGGCATCTTTGATGGACGGCACTTGAGATTCTGTACTGAAAGTGATGATGATAATTCAGAAAATCAGCGGTCAAGTCTTGAAGGAGTCAAATCTGTGCTACTCTTCAACGATGACACCCAAAGTGTAAGCCGGAGCTGGGACATTCAACTCCGAGGAACCCCACCCATGAGCCTCGGCATGGGTTCCCCAGCATTCAGCGGGGAAAAATTGTTAAGATAAGGCCTGCACTGATAAGACATTCTCCAAGTCCTGAATCACGTGCCTCGTCCCCAACCCAGGTCCACAGGCACGAGCTAAGCGATTTTGGCGATTCATTAGGGCACAGAAAAGTATTATCCCCCACCAGCCCGTTTTTGAATCCCTCCATCAACTTTCCAACCTCAGCATCACACGTCGTCGTTGGCAAATACCGTCAAGATGGTAAGTTGAGGCCTATCGCGGGGGAGTCGCTCAACAGAGGACTCCTCCAGTGTTCTTATTTTCAGGCAGAAATGCCAATTGCTCGACGAGAGTCACCGCAAGTTGCTTCGGAAGGAGGATGAGCAAATCTGAAGCGCAAATTGCTGACTCGGGGATGTGCGAATAGGTTTTCCACAAGTTGGTCAAGAACAGCGCGTACTACAGGTGAGTTCCTTCTTCATCGCTCTGCTCTTCGAGACGAAATCAAATCATGCTGACCACTTCACAGCCGCTACCAAACCAAGTACAAGCGCCGCCAGCAGGGCAAGACCGACTACTACGCCCGCAAGCGCCTCATCACCCAGGCCAAGAACAAGTACAATGCGCCCAAGTACCGCCTCGTCGTCCGCTTCACCAACAAGGACATCATCTGCCAGATCGTGACCTCTGAGATCTCTGGCGACAAGGTCTTCGTCTCTGCCTACTCGCACGAGCTCAAGGCCTACGGTATCGAGCACGGTCTTACCAACTGGGCCGCTGCCTACGCCACCGGTCTCCTCATCGCCCGCCGCGCCCTCAAGAAGCTCGGCCTCGACGAGGACTTCACCGGTGTCGAGGAGGCTGATGGTGAGTACACCCTCACCGAGGCCGCCGAGACCGACGATGGTGAGCGCCGCCCCTTCAAGGTCTTCCTCGACGTTGGCCTGAAGCGCACCTCCACCGGTGCCCGTGTCTTTGGTGCCATGAAGGGTGCCTCTGACGGTGGTATCCTCGTCCCCCACTCAGAGAAGCGATTCCCCGGTTACGATATCGAGACCAAGGAGCTCGATGCTGATGTCCTCCGCAACTACATCTACGGTGGCCACGTCGCTGAGTACATGGAGACTCTTGCCGACGACGATGAGGAGCGTTACCGCAGCCAGTTCCAGAAGTACATCGACGACGATGTCGAGGCTGAGGGTCTTGAGGACCTTTACACCGAGGCCCACGCCGCCATCCGTGAGGACCCCTTCAAGAAGGCCGAGGGTGAGGGTGAGAAGAAGACCAAGGAGGAGTGGAAGGCCATCTCCAAGAAGTTCCGAACCCCCAAGCAGACCAAGGAGGAGAAGGAGAAGCGGGTGCAGGAGCGCATCGCCGAGCTTCTGGACGAGGAATAAAAAGTTTGCAACCGTGTGGGCATTTGACGATTGTTAACCTTGGCATTGGGTTTGGAGTTTCGAGGAAAGGAAAGGTCCGTACACTGGGTCACATGAATGAATTATCAAAAAGATACCTTCCCGCCAAATTCCATAGCTGTGGTGAACGGGTGTCTGATTGTACTCGATCCAAGTTGTGTGCTTGTTGTGTGAGTGTGAGTGTGAGTGTGAGTGTGAGTGTGAGTGTGGGTGTGTGTACTGTGCGTGCGTGTGCCCTTGCCCGTTGTGGGCCTAGTCTGCGAGGTGCATGCGTGGTCAAGGGCTCGAAGGGGCGGTAGGGGAGGCCTCTGAGCAACCCAACGGAAATAACATAGCCGTAACACAACTAAAGCTTATACCTAGGCTTTAAT
>JAALXN010000790.1:0-49057 GCA_012978555.1 Fusarium drepaniforme
CCTCGCCAACCTCAAGGTGATGGCCCAAGAACATCGTGGCAAGGATCACCGCATTCGGATCCTCCGCCGCGTCGTCCTCGGCCTGAGTCTCAAAGGCCGCCGCCACCACCACAAGAGGAGAAGCGAACAACTCCTCCACCGCGGCATGAGCCTCAACCACCACCTCCACCCACACCACATGGTGAGACGCAGCCACCTCGACCATCCGCTCAGGCTCGGCCTCAACCACCACAAACCCCTCCCGAAAACCCGCCTCGGAAACACAGGAACTGAAGGAAGGCGCAAGCGACTGAAGACCGATCAGAGAGTCCTCCTCCTAAATCAAAGCATAAACCAAAACGCGAGTCATCCCCGCCTCCCAAGCCCAAGGCAGAGCCTGAGCCGGCTCCTAAGCCTAAGCCGGAGCCCGAGTTGGCTCCCCCTCCTCCTCCCAAACCTGAGCCAGAACCTGAACCAGCTCCGGCCCCAAAATCAGAACCTGAGCCCAAGCCCGAACCGAAGCCTGAGCCTAAGGTTGAACCCAAGGTTGAACCCAAGCCCGAGCCTGAGCCAGAACCGGCCCCGAAACCCGCCAAAACCGAGACACCTAAACAAAAGGGGTCATGGGAAAAGGCTCGCGAGGAGATGAGGAAACGCGAAGAGGAGCGAAAGGCGAAGGAGGCAGAGCAAAAACGACGAGAGGATGCGGCAAGGCGACTGGCCGAACTACGAGCCAAGGATGCCAAAGAACGCCAGGAGCGTGAAAAAGAACGCGAGCGAAAGGAACGCGAAGCCAGGGAGCGCAAGGAACGCCTTGAAACTGAGCAGCTAGCTAGAGACTTGGCTGCAAAGTTGGAGCATGAGCGAAAAGAACGCGAGCGCTTAGAGAAGGAGGCTAAGGAAGCCCGTGAGCGAGAAGAGCGGAGAGAACGAGAAGCTCGCGAGGCAGAAGAACGAAAGAGAAAGGAAGCCGAGGAGCGCGAAGCCCGGCGAAAGAAGTATGCCGCAGAACGGGACGCTCAAAGGAAGAAGGAGGCCGAAGAAGCTAGACTTCGAGAAGAGCAGAAGAAACAGAAAGAGCTTGAAAAGGAGAAGGAAGAAAAGCGAAAAGAGGAGGAGCTGCAGAGGCAGAAGGAAAAGGAGGAGTTGGAGAAGCAGCACGAGAAGGAGAGAGCTGAAAAGGAGCGCGCTGAAAGGATGGAGAAGGCTCGAATCGCCAGAGAGAGTCTCGAGAAGGAGAGGTTGGAGAGGGAAAGGCTTGAAAAGGAGAAGGCTGAGAAGGAAAAGGCCGAGAGAGAAAAGGCTGAGCGGGAGAAGGCTGAAGAGGAAACCATCCCATCCCGTCAGGGAACTAGCTATGCCTACTCAGGCGTGGGTGAGAGGATGAGCATGTGGCCAAACGGCAAACCACCCGCCGCGCCTCGTTCAACCACCTCAACAGCTTCCAGACAGCCTCCTCCCAGCTCGGCTGCTTCATCTCAACGAACGGCTACTCCTGCCGCTGCCAAGTCTAACATTTCGGGCGTCAGCACCGAGACTGGTCACCGGCCGTACGACAAGGCCAAGCCGCAGCACAAGAGGTCAGCGTCGTCGATTGGGTCGGAATCGTCATGGGCTGCGTCTCAGACGACGTCCCGAACGTCACCGCCGCCTTCAGTGCGCAGTGGTCCTTACTCCACCAAGGATCCTGACAAGATTGTCATCTCAGGTGTCTACCTGTTCATGAACCAGTTCTCCAAGATGCCCGCAAGCCAGCTCATCTCAGGAGTTGGAACCGTCACTGACGGACTGATCCTCCGCATCACCACTGAGGGCCTCTTCATCGATGACGATGTCAGGAGCGTACCTCAGCGGGAATGGGATGTTAAGGCCTGGACGTTGAAACAAGTCGAGGTATGGTGCCCCCCGCATTGCTTGAATTCGCCGTCTGCTTCCTCCCCCGCCCCCGACACGAAAACGAACCCCTTCCTTCACAAAACGGCCGCTTCTCGAACCCGCGACCGTGGTGCGACCAAGGCCTTCATTGGCGACGAAGCCGACGTGTACTTGTCCGAGATGTTGCGCGCGTGCAAAACTTGTTGTCGTCTTGGTTTATGCGATCGAACTTTCCGAGATACTAACATTCCTTCTTCGACTGGCCAGACTGGAGAGTGGAAATCTAAAGGCCTGCACCTGCTACGGGCCTCGGTTCGAGATCAAGAAGGCAAACGATACGTATTCGTCATCGATGAGTCGGAGGCTTGGAAGATGTCGGTTGGACTGCAGCGTCTCCGTCGCGGAAGCCAGGTTCGACAGCTCGCTGTTAGTGGCATGGCAGCTGCGGATGCTCGAGGGACTCTTGAGATGCTGGGTTGGGCCGACTAAGGGATGCTCCTACGGAGGATGCATTCGATTCCGTACATAGATTTTGGGTCAGACGGTACCAACTCACGCAGGAACGGAGACTGTGGTACGAAAGGGAGCAGGCAGCGAGAGTGATTTATGGGTTTCGACGACGATGGAGGGTTACCCGGGTGAAAAGAAAGGTACGAGCGCAGCATTTGTGGCGATACGGTTGTTGGAATGTGAAGGGATTGCATAGCAAGACAGGAGTACGGTGAAAGGCGGATCCGACTGGGCTCAGCAGCCTACGTCTGTCATTTTTGTTTGGTTGCGAGCATTCCGTTCATCATACCCCTTTGGCATCTTTGCAAAATTGGATCAAGGATAGATTCGACGACGAAAGATATGACCCCCCAATATGAAGATATTAATTTCTTTGACGATCAATATGAGTGTTATGAGTTCGAGCCTGTAGTGTGATGGTGCGTGAGTTTGTAGTGTTGACAGACCGTTGGCATTTGATGTCTCACATCTCTTGGGTTATGGTGTTGTTGGTCTGGATTGTTGTTGAGACCTGTCGGCGGGACCAGAAAGCCCAGCCACCCAGCTGGATGAGAAGGCTAGGGACGAGAGGTTGGCGCCGCGTGAATGTCTTGCGTTTTACAACATTACTCAATGCGTGTTCCAGTCGTGTCGCCTCCTCACCATAGTCGTGGCATGGGGTGGCACGGTGGCCATCAAGGGGGGGGGGCTGCTTGCCACACGAGATGGCTTAACGGTGCGCATGATTGACCTATACCTTGGCCGTTTGAGGAGAAACCGGATACACTGGTGTCTGAAAGATTCCTCCACGATAAAGAGCCGCGGCTGTACAAACTCAGGCTGCGTGGTGAACGAACATGGGTTGTGAGTAGTTATAGGGTACCTATGTGACCAAGGAGCTAAAAAGATGTGAGCCGACCGCATGGCTCACTCTACATGTTTGTATGCAACAGAATCTTATCCAAACTCTATATAATCTCATGGTTAATAGTGTAGATAAGCTATTATTCCATACATATGCACATCTTATCCTCTTAACTTGAGATGGTGTCTTGGGTCTGGATAAGTTCTGCCTGGAGCTGAGTGAAACTAGGAGACTATGATTCCAACATCAGGCAAGTTGAATTCACTGTATTCAAGTTTTCTTGCACAGATAAGCTACTAATAGAATCTGGGGTATATTTGATAATTAATAAGGGTTACTTGTTTTGGCCTGCGTGATGAGTGGTGAGTGTCAGTTCCGGACCTCGATGTCAATCTAACTTGTAGCACGAAGGGGTAAACTGCAAGGTGTCAAGTCTGTCACCCAACTGCACAAAACCAGAAAAAAGGGTTAATTAAAGCAAATAAGCTTGATTAAGGTTGCTTCACTATGTGGTGAGGATTTCGGGCTGTGCAATCTTCCCCTCTGCTTAGCTCGACAACTTCACAAAGCCTAACTAACTAACCGCTTTTCAAGGAAGCAATCCTCCCTATTCGCAATCATGGTCAATACAAAATACCGCCCTGTATCTATTCCCCCGCTCATTTTGAGAGCGTGTAGCCAAATCTTCAAGACAGGATGAGGCCGTCCCGTGTGATGCTGTACTCAACACTTCCAATTGCAAAACAGGTCAAGAAACATGGCCGGAAGAGTAGTCAACAACTCACGGCTCAGGAGTTAGGGGATCCCGGGGAGGAGGTCCAGGCTGCGGAGTGGGCTGCCAAGCTCCAGCCTGCCTCAGAGCGGAAGCAATATTGCTGGGGTTCCCGGCGTGTCCCCTGATTGAGTAGTTGGTCCCTTCAACTCGGACGGTGAATTGGCTGGGCGTCATATGGCGCCCGAGAGCGGCAGTTAAAAATGGCAGGTTGGGAATCTGGTTGACGGGGATCAAGATCTCCCATGGTTCTGGGAGGTCGCTCATGATGAGAGTGTTTGATCTGGGATGGTTAGTTCTGAAGGATGGGATGTGTGTGTGGTAATGCGTCCAGGTGAAGGTAGGTGAAGTTGGATGAGAATGGAGAAAACCTGAGAGACTGGGGGAATAGAAGGAGTTGAGATTTCGCCGTCTTATAGTTTTTCGGCCATTGGTGTTGATACCGGGCATGTCTTAGTGCTTGAGTATCACTGCTTTGATGGATGGGGTAGTCATCTATTAACTGACGAACAATGGTTGTGTGAAAGCATGAGAGGAACACAAGAACACACCTGATTGGGAATCTATTACTCACGTATTGATTATGGAATCCCTCTTGATATCTTTGTGAGTGCAACTGCTAATCTGGGGAGAGTCCTTTGTGCCCATTGTTCCCGTCCTTCCGAAACCTGGGCATTGTTCAGGGGGCACCTACGCAAGAGCCATTCAAGTATGAGAATTCCAAGAACGTTGGATATTTTGGGAAAATGCCTAATTAGACAAAGTCGCGACTCGATTAGTTATCAAAGACTTCTGGGCTTTTAAGCCCCTGTTGAGGGGATAAAGGTTACTCACCAAAACCCCATTGACATTGACCAGTTCAGCATCAAAACCCAAGCCTGTTCAACTTAGGTACCTACGTTGGGTAAAAGAGGCTCGATGGATCTAATGACTCTATTTTACATCACGTGAAATAGTTCTGTTGTCAGTGAACAGTTACCTCTTGTGCGGCGAAGTGTCTGTAGTTACAGTTGATCAAGTCATCCGACCAACCGCATGCCGCGTGGTGTATACGTCGTAGCCCGTGAATGCGTAACAACAATGGTTTAACTAAACTTTTACAAGAGGCTGAAGGAGTCATAACTTATCTGAGTGACGACAACTCACGGGAAAGAGCGGTATTGGTCGAATAGGTTGTCTCAGGTGTTCTCAACTCATGCTAGACCTACGCACTGCCTCATTCACAACCCATTACGCAGAGCCTGATCCTTATCGCAGCACAACTTCTCAGAGCCTCGTTTGTACACACTTTTCTTTTGCCCCAATGCTAAGTAGGCTATCAATTGCCCCGCGTTTCCCATTCATCCGCAACAGCCACGTGTTGGTGGCTGCTCTCGCTCCGCATTCCCCCTCTGCCCCTCTGCAAGATGATTTCAAGCTCTTGCTAAGCTTTATCTCCCACAGAGAAATGATGAATGGGTTGCATAAAGTGCAAATTGACGACAATTACTCGGAGCGCGCTGCCTCGCTATGCATCCCTCCTTGGAATCACTTGATCTTACATACTGCAATGACACCAGGGACCAACCCTGGAGAGTTGCAAATACAACCAACTCTAGGCCAGTCGCTTTAATATATCCGGCAGCCTGCAGAAGGAATCGCACTTGCAGCGGCCCACAGCGGGAATGACGCGTTTCCCCGTTCCCCAGCTGAGTGTTCAATCGCAGATGCGGAATTAGTCAAGCCTGGTTTCATACATATAGGATGCATCGTCGTCTATTGGCCCGGGTACGGTATAAGTTGCATGTTATAGATCCTTCTGGGCTGAAAGCTGTGGTTATGACGCGATGGCGATCTGATCAACCGTGCATGCGAGGATCACACGGAGGCTAAGGCAGGACTAGATGGAGAGCCACGGGATTGAGTCGTCTTGGCATGGGGGACCTTCGGATAAGTATAAGTTGTGGTCTTTGTTATCTCTCATTACTGACTAGTCTGGACTAAATTTGAGTTGATAGGCGGTACAATGGCTCTCTTTCAGCTCGAGTACACTCATATGCTGGGCATAGGGGCATTTCTCCTATGCTTGGCGGTACTATGGCAACTCTTTCTCTCGCCATTGAGGGCTTTCCCAGGACCATTTGTTGCCAAGTTTACTGATCTTTGGCGTGCTGCTGCCGTACTTCCCGGACAAATCGACAAGGTCAACCGCAGATGGCACAAGAAGTATGGCTCTGCTGTTCGGGTTGGTCCCAATGCCATTATTCTCAACGACCCGGAGATGATTAAGACGGTGTATTCGACGAAGAAGGCCTGGGTCAAGGTATGAGATTGCCATTAACAAGAGAAATGGTCTAACATTGGTGCAATAGAGTGACATGTACATGATCAACGACGTCCTGATCAATGGTAAACGCCTGGCCAACGTCTTCAACACTCGCGACCTTGCATGGCACGCACAGCAGATTAAACCAATTTCCAAGTTCTTTTCCATGAGCCGGTTGATGGACATTGAGCCCCTACTTGACGTTACAATCAATATGCTCACATCCAAGCTTAACGAAAAGTTTGTTGATGGGCCGTCGAAGGGCAAAGTGTGCATGATGGACGATTGGCTGGGCTGGTGTTTGTCGACCTTCTTGTTCTGCTGTGAAAAAATTGCTAACGTGCGTTATAGTGGCTTGGGACTCTATGGCAAACGTTACCTTCGGGAGACACTATGGCTTCATCGAGAAGGAGCAAGATGTTGATGGTTTGATCGAAGATTCCGTCAACTCGATGCGTTACTTCGCGCCTGTAAGTCAGCATCAAGGAATTCAACAACTCTGGGTTAACAGAGACAGGTCTGCCAAATCCCCTGGCTCGATTACCTACTCGACAAGAATCCCATCAAACGAGTCGGGCCCAAACCACAGCTGACAGGCACCCTATACGCGGTAAGGGCCATCTCCGAATACAAGCAAGAGATTGCCGAAAAGGGGTTGAAATTCCAGAACGTTCCTCACCTTCTCGACAAGTATCTCGGTCTGGAGGAGCAGTATCCAGGAATGGTCAACGACGCTCAGCTGGTGAATTGGCTCTTGCCCACAGTCATTGCTGGCGGCGATACGACGGCTTCGGCCATGCGTGCGGTAGTGTACTTTTTGGCCAAGAATCCAGAAGCGAAGCAGAGGCTCTTTGTTGAGCTTGATCAAGTCAGCTTGGAGACTCCAGCACAATGGAAAGATTTGAAGGAGCTGGTGTATCTGGACGCCGTTATTCGAGAGGCTATGCGAGTTTGTCCTGGTATAGGTCTTGCGCCGGAGCGTGTTGTCCCCGAAGGGGGGCATGTCCTTCCAGATGGTCGTTTTCTCCCAGCTGGGACAAAGGTCGGACTGAATCCTGCGGTTACCAGCCGAGATCCTGGCGTCTTTGGGGCTGAGGTTGACTCCTTCGTCCCTGAGAGATGGCTCAAACAGGACGGCGAGGAGGAGACTGCATTTAGTCAGAGATTCCGACGAATGCACGAAGTCTTGGACTTTGTCTTTGGAGCAGGAACACGTGTATGCTTGGGGAAGAACTTGGCCAAGTTGGAGATTTACAAGGCTATTGCGACGCTGTACAGTCTCTACGATGTGAGAGAACTCCCCCTTGATTTATTACGTGTTACTGACTCAAGAAAGATAAACCTTGTTGATCCGACACATGAGTGGAAGCATTATAGCTCCTGGTTCGTGTATCAGTTGGATATACCGACGGTTATCTCACATCGGGCCTCAGCGATTACGTCTAGTTAATGAGCGTATGGAGGAATAGAGTTAAGTTTCACGTTGGTTCTGTTCATGCTTACTACAGGCATCTGAATGACTTAAAAAAAAACAAGGCTACTGTGTTAGCATCGCTATGATGTTTTGATGTTTTGATGTGCTGATATTGTGCTTTTTTCTATGTAGTTGAAGCTCAGCCCTTGATAAGATAACTGCGCCAGTAGATAGATAGTTCCTGTTTATGCATCACCACTGAAGAAGACAATTTTTCTAAACTCTCATCTTGCTCATAAAGCCTCGATTTTAATTGAAGAATTCCATTCAAATCTCAATCTCGATTACCTATGGAACTTGATGTGCGAGTTTCCACAATTTCAACGATTGTCTCTCCTGACATTCCTCGTATAGATAGAAGAACGGGGATACGATGGCTCTGACTGGTAATAGTATTCCTCCTCATTCAAGGATGCTTGACGGGGCCGCCGGGAGACCGTGCCGACCGTATTGCGGCTGAAAGAACAGTATTCATCCTCATTCAAGGATGCTCGACAAGGCTGCCGAGAGACCGTGCCGACCGTATTGCGGCTGAAAGAACAGTATTCATCCTCATCCCGATAAGCTTGAGTGTATCCCACCTGAGGGGCTGGGGGATCGAGCTGTTTGTCTTGCGGATGGGAGTCGAGGAAATTCCAAATCAAGTCAACCATATCCGCTCGCTCTATTTCCGAGTACTGTCCATCTCCTGCTCTCCTCTTCCACGCATCTCGAGCTCGAGAAACTCCTTGGGCACGCCTGGCATCTATGAAAGCCTGGGGAATCGTGAACAACCACCTAATGTTGGAGAATGGTTGGAAAATAAAAAACACTAAGACAACTGGACGCAGCAGGCTCCTGCAACCTGTTTCTAGCTTTCTTCGGCAATGATAATCAAACTCGACGTCCTTGCTTAGAAGCTGATCGAGAATGGAAAGCCAGAATCGTAGGCGCTCCCTCGCCGCAACACGTGTTCGTGTTCGTTGGCTGAAAGAAGAAATGGCGCTGTCAATGGCACTGCTGATGGGCTGCATCATGAAACGGAGATCTCTTTCCTTTGTTCCATGCTCCCAGAGGGCCCAGAAGAGTTTCTCTACATCCCTTAGCTTAAGAAGCAGCGGATAGGGATACAATGACGGAATAGCCACAGCCTGAACAAAGAGCCGAAGTAGTGAGGCAGAGTCACGATTCCTACCCTGTGCTTGGACAGCCTCAATCCCCCTTCCACATTTGCTAAGAAACTTGTCGAGCATGAAGGGGCAACTGAACCACCATGGCCATTTTGTAGGAGTTGGTGGTTGAAGTAGTTGACAGGCCTCCTTGGATGTTAGGGCATCGAAGGCTTTGAGGAACGATCTCCAGCTTCTCCGAGTAGCGAAAACATAAAGCTTTTGCGACTCCAATGGTGACGGGGGCGTGGGTATTCTCTTATTACGAGGGCCATATGTCGTGTTTTGGAGAATCGTGACGCCCCGAGCTGCATTTGTCTCGCCGAAGGAAAGCAAGAAGTCGACAACCTCATGATTGTCATGAATAGCAGCGAGCCATAAGGCAGATACTGCCTTGGATATAGTCTCGTAGTGCATGGCCGAGTTGACGATGATAGAAGTGGTTTGCCTCCCGGGGTTTTCCATCTGAGCAATCTCGAGAATCGCATTCATCTCCTCGACACAGTTCTCACTCTCCCGAGATTCCCACTTTCCGGATCTAGGGATGGCCATTGCGAAGAAATGAAAAGGGGACAGGCCGGTGAAGCCATTTGGACGTCCCTTCCCATGCCTGTAGCATACGGCACCGATCGCTATTTCACAAAGCGTGTGAGTCTTTGCCATGTGTGCCCTGAGACAGTCCCAGCAGATAAGAGGCTCGTCGAAGAAAAACAAGTCGGAGAGGCACTCTCGCGTGATTAGAGCCCAGTCTATGTTGTTCATGCGCCATAATTTGGACATGCCCTGGCCGAAGATTGGGCAATAGTTCTCCTTCAGATATTTGATTCCAACCCTGGCAGCCTCGTCGGGGTCCTTGGCAGCCAGTTTCTGCATCTTTTCAATGCAAGAGCCGAGACGATCTTGGACATTAGAGACCTTTGGTGGCGATAAGTCCGCGTCGACATTGGTAACCTTGGGAGGAGAGAGCATTCCCCTCCACAGGTCTTCGTCTGGGTCGTTGTTGTAGAGACAGATTTTGGCCATGAGCGTGATGCACGCCGTTGTCTCCTCGTGATCACGACCGAGTGTGTCCATCTTGATCTGGCAAGCCTGTATGCCATGGGATTTTGCGCCCTTGATGTTTCTCTTGGCGAAGTGGGCTTCTGCCAAGAGCCGGTGTGCGTCTCCCTTGCCGGCCGAATCCAAGAAGCCCTGCTTCAGGAGCCTCTCAAGGATGGGGAGGACTTCATCGAGCCTTGAGGACAGCACGAGTGCCCGACAGAGAATGATTTGGATCTTTTGGCTGATACTAGAGCCAGCAGATCGAGCAGTAGACGCCCGATGGCCCTTAAGGGACTCTTGAGGGTCCTTAGAGAGCTGAATAGTGTAGTTAGGAGACTGAAAACAACTCCCCGATGAGACTGGAGCGCTTTTGTACGACTGTAAAAGAACAATGACCTCATCATATTTCTTCTGTTCCAAGAGGTATAGGCCATGTTCCAGTCGATACTCTTCGACCCGGGCTCTGATCGAAGGGAACTTTTGGCAATAGTCCTCGACTACGCTGTCATCGCCCTGGGAATGAACAAGAGCCTTTGCTAATGAACGGGCTGATCGGCTGGCGTTATGGGCGAATTCGGGGTCGGAGCTTGAGCTAAGAAGACGTTCGAGATGCGGGATGGCCTTGCCAAACATTTTCTCCTTCATGAGCCTTTCAGCGGTTTGGATCCTTCTCTCATGCAACTCTCCGAGAATGCTGGTGCCTGTTGTGCTGGTGCTCAACGCTGATTGCGTAGTGGCCGTGACTGACGGCAACGAATCATCCAAAGATGCGGAAGAAAAGTTATCTCCATGATCAACGTTGCCTGCCCAATCTGATACATCTTGGCGTTTTGTTGGTGGAAGACGAATCCCAAAGTCAATATCTGGACTGGCAACAGCCCTGGTTCGAGGTGTGGAGCCAGTTACAGCTCTTGTAGTGTGCCGATGATCTCTTCTCGCTTTTGACAGTGGCTTTGTGAGCCTAGACGACGTCGAGGCTGACTCGATGCTGGAAGCGTAGTCCTTGGCGTGACCCATGAGTCCCTTTAGCATGCCAAGCGTTGCACGTGTGTCATTCTCCATGTCGAGCTTCTCCCTTTGGTCGACAGCACCCAGTTCCTCTTGAGCTTCTCCAGACTGCTCTTGTTGGGGAGAGGCAGGGGTCCGTGTATCAGATTTTCGAAGGGCTCGAGTGATGAGGTCGTGGTCTAGGCGGTCCATAGAGGACTGAAGATTATCTATGCGGCGCATTAATTTATCGAATGATGAAGCTATATCTCTAGCAGGAGATTGAGCAATAGTCGAACACCTAGATGCGACTTAGAGACTAGTTGATAAATGACAGCGAAACAGAAAAACTAACCCTTGGATTGTCTGGATGAGAACAGGGAGCTGAAGGGCAGAAGTGTATGTGTCGATAGAGTGACGGAGAAGACTGATATCGCTGTCATACCGCCTCTTCTTGATGTAAGCCCCCAAAGCAGTCCCAGATGACATCTGACGGCTAATGTTGGAGAAAATTGTCTCAAGTCGACTGTAGGATCTGTTGCAGCTGTTGAGAAGGCCCTTCAACACATCCTGATTCCACCAAGGTGGCGTGCTCGGACCCAAGGTGCTGCGTTGGATACCGTCTGACAGGACAGAGAGCATCATCTGCGTGGCGCTGAGCTGGTTGTCAAAGTCCCGGAGGGTGTCGTCCATGTCGCGGATGTCATGGTAGACCTGATTCACCTGGACGACGGTTTTCCCAACCGTCTGCACCAGCTGGAGCACAGCTGCGACGCTGCCAACCACTTCCATTTTGCCGAATGAGTAGTAGAAAGTGATTGAATGGGAAGAAGAAGAAGAGACATCGTGCGGGGTTCGCGGTACTGAATACTTAGATAAAGAATCAGGCTGTGAAGTGCTGACCCTTGAAAGCTGAAAAGCCACAATGCAGGAGTACCCTACCAACAGGGTCAAGAAAAAAAAAACGAGACGCAAGTACTCCGTACAAAACTCTGAGATTATTCTCCTCTAAAGAATAATTAATAATATTATAGAATAATTATAGAATATTTACTTAATTTTATTATATTTCTATTTTAAAATTATTTATTATATTTATAATAATATTATTTGTCCTCTAGAGGTAGTGTCTTATTGTTTTCTTAACCAACGTGCCTATCAATAAAGGACATGGTAACTGCGCCTCATCTAGTATGCCTGAGACAGCAGATCTAAACTCCAGTTATTATGAGGCGTTGCAGCGCCCTGCACATTGGCGGAGCAAAGCCTCCCTAGGACTGTCCGCTGCTGCAGTTGACAGCCAAGGCTAACTGGGCCTGTGAATGGTAAGAACGCCTACAAGAATTGACGCGGTATGCCTTGCTTCCAGCCACCAATTATATACCCGGGATTTGCGCCAATGGCTCAATGAGAACCATAATAGCCTAGGTAACATAGGTACACTTAGCTTTCATAGTGTAATACTATTAGTTAGTATTTTGAGATAAAACGTGTGATTTGCGCTGTATCGTCTCTACAAGAATGCTCCTACGAAAGATGATCCATACTCCTAGCCAGATCATTGGAAAAGGGATCATAGGAGGTAGAGTGATACATAAATTAGAGAGTAGGCAGACTCAACACTTTCGATCTCCAAAAGAGAGACATGACCCGAGTTCGCCCGGCGTAGGCATTAGAAAATCCAATCTATCATTATCTATGTCTGTGGGGGAGTTTCAACAAGAAAGGAAAAAAAAAAAAACTTTACAACTTTTGAATTAATGTCAAGAAATGTGATCGGAATGCCTCGCTGTTGACATCAACCGCAACTCGACAATTCGGAACTGGAGGTGAAGGAGTCTCAAGTCGGTCAGTGACCATGATTCCACGCGCCTCACCATCACCAGTAATAACCGACACAGCCATGTCCCTATACTCGCACAGTTCAGGATGTGACACGACGGCAACAGCCAGGGGGTCGTGCATAGGGATAGAGTCCGTCTTGGGTCTCCCCGGAAACCTGACGGCTTGATAGTTTATGTAGGTGATTGTGGCATCTCCAGCAAAGGCGGCGAAACTTGACGACGACTTTTTGAGTTCTTGTGCGTCTGCCATATTTAGTCGGACTCGTAGGGTGCAGTCGAGGCCGATCCAGCGTTGAGGAATGCCGGAACGCAGCACGGTTCGGGCGGCCTCAGGATCAGAGAAGACGTTGAATTCTCCTGGTTTGTCGCGGGAGTACATGGTTCCGAAGAAGACGCCACCCATGATTACAAGCTCCTTGATAGCTGACTTGATCCGAGGTTCGAGAAGTAGAGCGAGGGCCACGTTGGTGAGAGGTCCGATGGCAACAAGGGTGATTTCACCTGGGTTGGCCAGAATGTGCTCGATAATGGCCACGGGGGCATAACCTGGTGTAGGAGCACGCGCAGTCTCTTTCTGCGCAAGAACATGAGGGGCAGGAGTCCGTTTCTGATCGGGATGGATTATAGGGGTGGCGGAACCACGAACGAGGGGGGTGTTTTGGATGCCGAGTCGGTTGAGGAGGACACCAGTCAAGATGGTAGCGCTCTCAACGTCAGTATTGCCGTTGACAGTGGTGATCAACTCGAGCTGAATGTCTGGGTCGGCATGTGCCAGGGCAAGGGCGAATCCATCGTCGACATCAGCGCCGGCGCCCATGGATAGATCCGTGTCGAGTATGATACGTGTCGGTGCCATTGTGAGAGGAGGACAGGAGCAACTGAGAAGAGGCGGTTGCAAGCCGCAGAGCAGGCTATGAGGATGAGGATTTCGAGAGTTGAGAGTGGTTTGGCCTGTCCTTGGTAAGACCTGGATCCTTTTGTGTGCCTTGAGAGGGCTTGTTGAGCTTTCTCAGTCTGGTGAATTCCCGTGGCTGGTGTATGCGGCTCAAGGTAGTGCTAAATGGGCAAGTATATGGCATGAGAATTTGCATTGACCGCTTCGAAGGAATGAACTGAGTCGGGTGGAGGCCGGTTCTTGTCGGGCAGTGTCCGATGTTAAGACTAGGACCCCTGAATCGCGATCCTGTTCTTGTTCCATTCTCCCCGCTTTTCCCCTACTACGTAGTAACGCAGGTCTCCCTTACTCTCCTCCCACTCGCATGCATAAACTGCATGCCACAGGATAATAGGCATATGGCGCGCTGTGTTGTAACCCCGTTGTGTATCTTTTATCTATTGTATCGCTCCCTCCGGGTGAGCCAATAAGGTAGTTCTAGCCTAGGTAGCCAATACTACCGTGGAATTTCTCGTTCCATTCTCCCCGCATAAATCCCCACATCTTCCCCGGCTCACACGACTCACTACCGGGGATGCTGCTCCGCTTCAGCGCTAGATGTCACCAAAGTTGGCTGCCGTCACCCGGTTTCAATCGTGCGGAGTCGGGTGCGCTCCGGTCTCGGGGCCCGGTTTTACCGTGTCGGAGGCACTCCGGTCCCCGGTTTGAGTCCAACGTGACCGAACGCGTTTACCATCAAAGATTCCTTCCAACCGCTGACTGAATAGTGACATCCTGGAGATTGTTTCAATCGCTAATACCATGGTTCATCGTCATCAGAGCTAAAGCGCTGTCGGGCATATTTAGTCAACCACGCCCGCCTCACGCCTTTCATGATTCTTCCCACGAGCAGCAACGACAACCCCCCCTTTCCAGCGAGACAATTCAATTCACCATGCGACACCCCGCCCAGTCCAACGGGAAGACGGACCCTGTTGCTCATGTCGAAGCATCCGACAATGGCGGCGAGCTCCCAAAGGCGATGGCAGAGGGCGATGGGGTCCAGATGCGATCCGAGTTGGATGACTTGCCCATCCTGAAAGCTTTGCGCATATACTGGCGCATAGCTTTAGTCTGCATGATGGCTGCGTTTAGTGCCGCGCTGGAAGGTTACCGTACGTTTGTTTGTTCTCTCCCCCGCTGAAGACCAAACTCAATTCTAACTCTGGGTTGAAAGAACTTGCGCTTGCAAACGCCATTGTCTCGAATAAAGGTTTCATTCGACAAATGTCCAATGGGGGAACCAAGCTTAACCCTACGCATGTGGCTGTTTGGGGAGGCATGCTATCGACTGGTCAATTTGTCGGTGTCGGCCTCCTTCAGATTGTCATTGACAAGATTGGGCGCAGGTTTGCTATGCACATCACATGGCTTTCTCTCGCAATCGTGAGTTGCAAACTATCCGTATTGTAACTACTTATTTGCTGATGCTTTCTAGTCGGTTGCCTTGGAGTCTGCTGCCACGAATTGGCTCTACTGGCTCTTTGCCAGGCTGATCGGAGGAGCTGGCCTCGGCATGATGCAGGCTACCTATCCCGTTTACATTTCCGAGAACGCACCAACCCAGATTCGAGGTTTCCTGACTACCTCATACATGCTGTGAGTAGTCTATCTATGTGTAGGGTTAGGGTTACCGCTAACATGGGCACAGCTGGTATGTTTGTTCGCAGATATTCGCCCCATTGGCCTTGCGACAACTGTCCTTCAAGGACCCGTATAACTTTCAGATTCCCATCCGCACCCAGTGGGGAATGCTGGGAGGTATGCTCATCATTAACCTGTTCTGCCTCCCAGAAAGCCCCTGTGAGTTTGACCACGGCTAGAATCACTTACCTCGAGGCTAATCAACAATCAGGGTGGCTTGTCCAGCGGGGCATGTTTGACAAGGCGGAAAAGGTTCTAGCCAAGACACACAAAGGCGTGCCAGGCTACGATGTAAAGAACGAATTGGTGAGATCTGTTCTTGTACTCTTCTTCCAACTTGAGCTAACTTGTCCTAGTCCATCATCATCGCTACGGTTGAGCACAAACGAGAATCTACGGCCGAGGATAAGAGCCAATATCAGGAAATCTTCCGAGGAATCCACCTTTGGCGACTCTTCATTTGCTTCTGGCCCAAGGCGATGCAACAGTTGGCAGGACAGAGTGTCACCAAAAACTATGGCACATACTTTTGTGAGTTGACCTGGCTTTATAAACTGTTTGTGTGTTGTAGCTGACTTAGCGTAGTCCAACTGGCTGGAAATGACGATCCTTTCACTGTGACGGTTGTGCTCGCTGTTTGTCAACTTCTGGGCGTTCTCACAACTACCTTGATGTCGGATAAATTTGGCCGGCGTTGGCTTACTATCGGACTCTTTGGAGCTGGAGCCATCTCTATGCTCGCCATCGGTATTCTTGGATCCTTTGACTACCAGAACGATCAATTGGGTAAAGTTTTGGTGAGTATTTTCTATCGCTATGCCATTGAATGAAGACTAAACATCAATTTAGGTATTCTGGGGATGCGTGTCCAACTATGGAGTCGTCGGCGGTGCCGGAATCTCCTACTCTTACGTCGCCGAGATTCCTACCCAACGACTACGAGCACGAACTGCTTCTATAGCTTTGATGGGATCTTTCGTCCTCGGTATTGCCTTTAACTACACGGTTCCACTCATGCTCAAAGCTTGGAGTGTTAGAACAGGATACTTGTATGCCAGCCCTTCTACTCGCTTATACAGAATGTTTACTGACCTCATCAGCTTCGGAGCCGCTGGTGTCATCTCTTGTGTCGTCGGATTCTTTGTCCTGCCGGAAATTACCTGCCGAACACCTGCCGAGATAGATGAGATGTTTGAAGACAAGATTGCGCCTCGCCAGTTCCGCAAGCATGTTACACAGGTCCAGGTGTTCCTTGAGGAAAAGGGACACAGGGAGCACATGTCTCCAGAAGACAAAGCGTAACCTGGTTTCGCCGGCGTGAATATTGGCAGCGGCCTTTATCATATTGGATATGGTGATCGAGGGCTAGATCGGATACTAGATGTGGTCAAGCACCTGATTGGCGGGAGAAAGAGATTTCCATTCATAAATTGTTGAGCCACTCTGGAACGGACGAGTGGATAAGGCTTGTGGAGAGTAAAGAGAACTATAGCACGCAAGCAAGTCAACATTGTTATATTAAGCACCTTTTATGGCGACTTTTGACGCTTCAACATGCACCAAACCTGCGCGACGGTACCATCTTGTAACATGGGAAGATTGTCCATCTCGGCCCCCTACTCCGCGGGTGAGGATGCCTTCATGTCCAACGTGCATCGTATATCGTCTGTACACTATCAAAACTTGGAGTTCCGAGGTGCATACTGCGACCTAGGCACCTAGTTTGAGAACTGTCTAATGTCACGTCGCCTAAATGTGCACATCTTCCGATACCGCGACCCAATCCCAGCCCCCTCCAAAGTTCCAACCCCTGCCGCTGCTTTATGCGGGGAAACGGTCTGCTCGGGTGGCCGGCTGCTTCTCGTGCTTTCTACCACATGTTTGAGTCGTGTCCGATCCTTCAAAGGTTACGCGCTTGAAAAGGGGCTAGGGCGTGTCATATCCGCCTTGTCGGAATCTGGGGTAGTTCTCCTTGGCGGAACATGTTTCTTCCGGTTGTGGGGGAGAATTGGTTGTCCCCCTGTCACCACGACTTTCTCGTCTCTCATCTCGCCCCATTTACCCAAGCTCCTTCTCAAGCCGATCATGTGAGAATCAATTCCACAGTGGCTGATCAACTTTATTCGGAGTGTAGCTGTACCCCCTGCTTGGTTGTTATGGGGACAGAGCACATCCTTGATAAGACCAGCATTGAGGTCGACCCGAGCGCGGTTGATTGAGGTAAGTATTCATTCCAGTGGCTCTTCATTCGCGCTGAATCCCTAACAAGGGCAGATTATCCATCATAGCCTGGGACATGAAAGGCCCATCACATCAGTCTCGTCGGAGACGAAACTCACCGTCGCCGACCAGGGCAAGTCGGGTCCGCTCCGCTTCTCCAGCCAGGTTTCGCGAACCACCATCCTCTACTCCCCGCCCATTTGGTTCTGCTCGGAGCTCTCAAGGGCGCCATTCCATCCCTGCCTGTGATAGGTGTCGCTCATTCAAGAAGAAGTGCAGCCGGACCTTTCCCGCGTGTAGTCTTTGTGCCAGCGCAGGTCAGAGTTGCTCGTATAGTGCACCACCCGCTACCCCTGAAGCCGAGGCATTGCAGTTGAGAGCACGGGTCCGATGGTTCAGTGATTACATCAATGTGCACCTCCTTGAAACACATGGTGGTGCGAAAATTGAGGACGTTGAGACTGGGTCGGACCTCGCTGCCTTACTTGGGAGTCGGCTGAATCTCAGTTCAGGGCAGGCTCGAGATCAGAACGTACTTGATGCATTGTCATCATCTGATCTTTCCCCAGCTCAAGTCGATGTTGGCTTACTTCCGAACCGCGCCGAACCAGGGCACTCCGGCTTAGAGCCGCCGAGTCTCAGTGTTCAAATGGACGGAAGCATTACCACTTCACCCATTGACTCGGACAGTCACAGTGCTCGCCCAACTGGACGTCAAGTATCTTATCAAAGCTCAACAGGGACACACGATCCAGAAACCGGTAGCTTCGCGGCAGGTCCTGGTCTACCAGCAGATGCGGCAGCTCGCCGCTTTGTCGACGCCTACTTTCGGAACGTCAACGGAGCATACCCCTTTGTCAACCAGGCCAAGATACTCGAGAATCTTGAGACCCTGGGTGATCTTGCTCAAAGGCTTCGTGACTCCCAGTCTACTCTCCTTTATCTGGTCATGTCCATAGGTTGTACCACTCTGGAGCGAGCCAGCCGGGTCCCTAGAGACACGGCAAAACAGTTCAAGGTAGCATACGCCGAGATCATCCAAGAGTGTGTCTGCCGGGATAGCATCGAGTCGGTGCAGATTCTGATGCTACTAGCGCTTTACTCGCTGTTTGACCCGGCTGGAGCATTGGTATACTCCATCGTCGGAATCGCGGCAAGGCAGGCTATCACGATAGGCCTGACTCGTCGACCAGCAGATGAAAATACATATCCACCAGCTGAAACAGAGCTACGCCACCGTCTTTACTGGAGTATCTTTGCTCTCGACCGCATGATGGCCGTGTCACAAGGCCTACCTGTGGCTCTTCCGGACAATGCTGACGTGCCATTTCCCGGTCTGACTGTCGAGGAATTTGCCAGCGGAGAGAGAATAACATACGCCAGGAGACTGCAGACAAGCCGACACGTCATCCAGCTACGCCAGTTGGAAGGCCGCATCTTGGAGCAGATTCACTTCAGAAGAGAGGCCGATATTGCCGAGCTGGCACCCTTGGATAGGCGAGCAATGCTGAGTAGTTTACGGGCGACCATCGAGGATTGGTATAGCCAAGGATGTCTGATGTCGCCATTAGGGGGCGATAACACCACCATCCATAGCAGCACAACTTGGCTCAGCGCGCGATACTACTACCTCCTCCTCCTGTTATACTACCCGAACCACTTTAATAGCTCAGCTGGAGCTGTATCACGACAAGAGCTACAGCAATTCGCGCAGCGCCAGCTTCAGGCCACGTCGGCGCTCTTCCAACAGCAACAATTACCCCTCAACTACAACACTCTCTACAGGCTTATGCCTATATGTCTGGTCTTGATGTATGACTTTGTGGCGATATGCCGCTCAGCAAACTGGACCTCACAGTCGACGTTTCCCTTCCTGGCTAGGGATGAGGTTGCGGTCGCGCTATCAGTCCTGGAAGCGTTCCCGGAGGAATGGAGCCTCGCACACCGAGCGGCGCAAGTAGTACGTCAGTTTGCAGGTGTCATATCTGGCGGGATGGCGGCCTTCTTCTCAGATGACGCAGTCTTCCCTCTAGGAGCTGCCGGAGGCGCAGCTACCACTGGTGAGAGCGCTACAGGAGAAGTTTACGGGGGCAAAGACAGTCTACCGGTTTTGATGAAGCCTTGCATTTCACGAATGACATCTCTGATGCAGGAGATGATGGGAAAGTCGACGTGCTTCCAGTTTGTCGAGTATCCATCTGATGACAACAAACGAGCAGATAGTCAAGGGGCGACCATGTCCCATCAGAAACCACATCAACCGTACCAGCAACAGCAACTACAGCAACAACCTCTACCCCCGGTGATCAGCCAGGTGGCTATAAACCGGGATGAAATGGATGGTATTCAGCAGGTTGGTATAGGGGATGAAGATGTGATTGGTTATGGATGGGGCGCGATAGATTTGGATTTTCTATGAAACAAGAGGCGGCTGTAACTTGAAAGACGTCTTTGTAAAGGGTGGTCTATGTTATGCCTGACTTATTTTTAGCTAGGACTACCTACGAGCACGGGGCTGTAGGGTGACGCTGCTAAAGGGCTTGGCCTTATCCATCTTCTTTGTCGATCTTCTAGCTCGGTTATCCCGGCTTCAACTACAACAAAGAACACATTTCCAATACATCATAGCATCATATCCCGGTTCTAACATAGTAGCCTTTTTTTCTTTTTAGCCTTCTTACTGCTTGCGGGCGGTTTAATTAAATTAACCTCCCTATGAGAAATAAGAGAAAGGTATCACTTCTTACCTCTAAAAGACTATAATTCCTAACACTATGTCTACCAGCATGATACCAAGAGCCAAAACCAATCAAGCAACAAAAGTCACTCGGTCATACGACAGGGCCGCCGGGCCGAGCATCTTCTTTGTCAAAGCTGTGTTGGTGGACGTATGAATAGATGACCAACCAGGAATCCTATAAATAGGTGTTGGTCTAATGAGTCACGCGGGCATTATGTAGACAAAGAGTAACCCCTCTCGTGTAGACAAAGAGTGATATCTCATTTCTTGCAAACGTCCTAGTTCTTTCACTTTGCACCATCCCCCGAGTTCTTTAAAATAGCACCACGCAGCCAACGAAGTAATGTAAATCCATCTTCTCTTTTCACTTCAACCATACTCAGGTGCCTAAAATGCCCGTTACTATTTATCCAGCCGACCACCCAGCTAAGGCATGGAGGTTTGGAGGCGAGACGACATCATCGCTTAACCTGTTCAAATGGGCATGCCCAGACGAGCATAAAAAGAGCCAGAGAATAATTCAAACCTCATTTGAAGAGATTCCAGGAAATGGAATCTATCCCGCGGCAAACGGCTTCGTCAGAGCAGTCTGGGAAGCATACAACGACCATCACCATCTACAGATCCGCCCTGAGGATGTTTGGTTCTCTATCCTCACGCAGCTGAACTTCTACATCAACAAGAATGCTGAGGAGTTGAGGTCCCATTTCGTGGCGCACGAGGGCAAGAAGGAGGTGACAGTTCGCACTGAAGGGATCCTCGACTGTGGTGAACTGGCCATCAAGATGACCAAGCAAATGGAGGAGCACATTGTCGACCCCAAGCTGAGAGAATGGATCATGCCCGACTTCACCACTACCGAGGCAACGGACAAGGTGACGGCGGCGATTCTCATGATGGGATCTATGCAGAGCTATTTCTCCTATGTCGGGTACATGTGCTGTGGTCTACCGTCGGTAACTCTACTCGGGACCAAAGACGACTGGCGCAAGATTCGGAACCGCATTGAAAAGATATCCCAGTTTGGTGAAGAAGCTGAGCTCTTCGCCAAGCTTCTACGACCAGTGCTCGACCATCTTGTTCGGTCGTTCGACCATCCCGAGGATCCTGACATCCTCGACTTTTGGGGCAAGATTGTTCACCACAAAAGAAACGGATCCGGGCCTGACATTCTATCCGGATGGATCACGGCCTTTTGCTTCTGGACAAACAAGGGGGCCTGTCTGCATACCAAGGGACTCGATGAAAGCATCTATGACACTCAGACACAGCAGTACCGCGCGGGCTGCAAGATAGATGGTGTACAGTTCCATCACATTGAATCCGGTGACGTTCCAAAGGGTTTCGTCACGGTACCCGTCAAGCTCATCGATAACGGAGTGGAAATCATGACGAGGATGGTGGCCGGTTCAGTGGGCATCAAGGTTTGCACCCGTCAAGATTTGATAGCGGCTGCGCTTCCAAAAGTGACGACCACACCAAAGGTGGAAGCCCCGGAGGAAACGGAGCAGATGGAGAAGAAGAAGGACACAGAGAAGAAAGAGCAAACGGAGACGGAGGGCACGAAGGAGACGGAGAAGATGGAGAAGAAGGAGGAGATGGAGAAGAAGGAGGAGACGGATAAGACGGAGAAGAAGGAGGCGAACAAGATTGCTCGCTTGAGAGAGTTTATCTCGAGGCTCATTTGTTTTCCGGGACGAGATGCCGGGGGTTCAACCTCGAAAGAATCCCCTGACAAGGCGGCAGCAGTCGAGCAGCCACAGGTGACAGCAGTCGAGAAGCCACAAGTCACAGCAATCGAGGAGCCACAAGTGACAACGATCGAGGAACCACAGGCGACAACAGTCGATGAACCACCGCAAGAGTCATACACATCGTCAAAGCCCCAGGCTCCTCAAAAGAAGCTGGAGGCTAAACTCGACTCGGTTCAGCCAGTGTCGGGATGGTGGATGTATGAACTCAAAGCCGGACAAGAATAGGTTTGAATCAGGGGCATTGGGATTACCGTGTTTTACAGGATTGGGAGTTTATCGCTGTTATGTGCTTATTAGTGTGTTTTTTGATGTTATGCAAGACGGAAACTTTATTTGAAAACAACAAGAAGGAAAAAACGGATGTTCGGAGTCTTGCACTAGGGTATGTACGCATGATTACGCGGCGCTTCATCTTGATGAAATGCAACGCAACCTTTTGGGCTGATGTTAGTCCCAAGCCACACTCGTTAATAAACAGGGTCTATTTTGCGATAAACTATGCCATTACAAGTGCCAACAGGGTACAGTTTCAGCCCATATTTAAATTGTGCACATAAATCTTGCACAACTCTACTTCGGCTTCTATCCTACCCGTCGCGAAACCGAAACCGAATCCGCAACCTACCCATTTTTGGCGAGCGAGCTCTTGGCACAGACCGTGTCATGCTTGCTTTGACATGGGGGGTTTCACCGCCAGCAACTTAAACACAACTGGGAGAAGTTACTCGTACGAAGTTCGTTTTGGTATACGCGTAGTCTAGAACTAGGGCTGATTCAAGCTTATTGTTCGGGTTCCGGCAAGACTCCGACGGGGACGACGAGGAGTTAACGGAGCCTCCTTATGGAGTTTGTCTAGATATAAATACAGACTCTTGCCTCGACTTGAGGTGTTGTTCCATTCCATCATCAAACATTTACTTCTTCATTCACTACTAACTCACTGCATCGCCTTCAACCAATCAATCTCAACCCCATCAAACACGCCACAATGCCTTTCTTCACCATCGTCGTTCCCACCATCTCTGAGGAGAACAAGGACCGCTTCCTCGAGGCCTGGCCTACGCTCAAGGAGGAGCTCAAGTCCCAACCCGGAGTTGCCGGTGTTTCCGCTGGACCCGTCGTCGCCGAGAACGGTGCGGCTGCCACGGAGTTCAAGTTTGTGCAGTGCATCTGTAAGTCAACAAGACCCACTTCTCACAACACAGCTAACTGACACGTCACAGCCTTCAAGACTGAGGAGGACGTTGAAGCTTTCCAGGCCTCTGCTTGGGTCCAGGAGCGCAAGGAGAGGTACAATGAGAGAGTTGGAGGCGAGCCTACTGTTGGCCGATTCGAGGTTGCCAACTTCCCCGAGAACGCCTCCCACAAGACTTTCACCCAATTCTCTAGCATTGTCATTGATGACAAGAGCAAGCATCCTGAGGCTCGAAAGGCTTGGATGAGCCTTATTGAGGCCCTCGGTAAGGACACTTGGGGTGGTGTCAGCGTTGGAGATGGACCTACTGTTGGTCTCGCTCTTGTTGGATGGGACAGCCTTGAGGTAAGACTTTCGCAATTGCTGGTTGTTGAGAGGAATTATGCTAATGATCTTATCTAGGAGGCTCAGGCGGCTTATCAGGATCCCAAGGCTGCGGCTGCTTTGGCTGAGTACAAGAGCCTTGGCCAGGTCAAGAACCTCATGGTTCAGCTGTCGTAAGCGTGAGCGACATTCACTTTCTTGCTTAGAATGATCGATGTAGTGAATAGATCTTTCGGGTGGATTAAAGATGATTAGATATGGTTACTTTTCAAGGCAAAGCACTTTACATTCATATGTTGCACTGCCACTTGGCTTATGAGGCGAATACATGAGAAACTGAACCTGACAATTCTGTCTTCCGCACTATACTTCTAAGATCCTATTGACTGCTAAATGTGATAGGATCCATTGCTAGTAATACCGAAAACTTGCAAAATACGATCTCCGAAAGCGTAAAGCCTTGTCCAAGTTTGAAGTCGACAACTGGTTTAGCCTCGGTGCTTGCAACTTTTAATTTCCTTTCACGCATCCATACACTCAAGAAATAGCAATCAATTGAAATGTGTAGAGCTGGCCAAGCTGGCATCAGTTTACCGGAAAGAATCCAAATGGCCAAAATTAGAGAAAAAATCTTGGCGAGAGCTTAGAAGTCATGGATATAATATTGACTCTTGCTCTTTTGTCGAGTATTGGTTTCAGCTCCTACTACATCTAGAGCATACACTGGCACTTCTTACAGGCTGACATTAGAGAAAAGAGGAAACTACATACAAGGCATACAGCTCTCATGCAGACGCCTTGCTGCGCCCCCACGTGATTCAGCTTCTCGTTCTTGCCCAACAACAACCACAGCCTGGCTTGTGATTTCCATCCTTTTTCTTTCAACCACATGCAAAATCTCGATGGAACCCCTCGAGATCGTAGGCGCCACAGCCGCCATCGCTCAACTACTCAAGCTTGCTGTCGACATTGGAGATCAGGCTCGCCAGCTGGTCCAGTCCTTCGTCAACGCACCCACAGAACTTGCCGAGTTAAGCGCCAAGATCGATCGGCTCGGCCTCCTTCTTCGTCATGCGAATGAGCTGGATAATGACTTGGCAAACGCTAATGCCAGCGATCTCATCCCCGACGCTCATAACAGCTTGCTTTACAGCTGCCTTGGAGTCAGCTTGGCGGCGCTGGAAAAGGTTCGAATGTTGCATGGAGATGGAGGCCAGTCATCAGCGTCGCACAGGCTACGTTGGGCTGCCATCGACAAGAGAAGGGCCCAAAAAGTCCTCAAGGATGTAAAAGAATCTGAGGCCGCTCTCGACATTGTGTTGGGTATTCTTAGCGTGTAGGTGGCATCTGATATGTGGTTCATTGTATAGGTATTATTGCTAAGCTCATCCCCCCCAGGCGTCTTGCATCTTTCAATCGAGCCTCAATTGCTGCCGTTCGGCTAGGACAGGAAGCAATCCGAAACGACATCATGAGTGCGACTCAGGAACTAGAGTCGTGTTTCCAGGCTCAATCTGGCTTGCTGGGAACAAAGGTTAGTCAGTCCAGGCAGCATTAAGATTCCAATGTCCCAATTGACAATGAAGTCAGGTAGAAGAGGCCTCAGCTACAACATGTGATGCCGTTGAGAGAGTTCGACAGGAGCAACTAACTGCCTCTATCATGTTCACCGAGATGATGACAAGAGTCCTGGACTCGCAGGAGAGAACTGAAGTCCGGATTACGGTAATACTATTCCTAACGATATTAGGCTTGGTATGTTAACTTTTGATACGCGATAGGAAACCAAAGCCGAAATGTCGAGTTTGAACGCAACATGTCACCTAAGTCCACCACAAACACCGCCTTCTCGGAGACCTAGGGATGTGACGACAGAACCATCACATTTTAGATCGCCGGCACAAGCCAGCTCTTCGTCCCCAGGACCATCGTCTGATATTCCGGACGATATTTTCGCAAAAGTCATAGCGAGAACGGAAGAATGGAGATGGAAAAAAACCCTTGCTAGGCAGAACTGGTCATTCAAAACCAAAGCCAAGGCCAAAGATGCCGATGATGAAGAGGGGCGCTTTGAGGGATCTCTGAGTCTCATTTTAAAGAAGAATCTTTGGAAAGCCAGAGCTCTTTTCAAAGCAAGGGTCAACATCCTAGGTCAACGAATAATCTGTCTTGAGATTAAGGCCCAGCATTTCACCCAGACTTGGCTTGGCATGCCGCCCCTGTCTGGACGGATCTCTGTCATCAATTTTCGACCAAATGATGCACTAATATTCCAAGCTTGCGCACATCTCGATGTGCCAATGGTCAAGCACCTCTTAGAGACCGGAGAGGCAAGTATTTATGACGTGGATGAAAAGGGAAATGGTCTACTCGAGGTGAGTGTCATCTGTATAACCGGACGGCTTTTTTTTTTTTACTGACATGCAAATGTCTGGGCTAGTATGCATCAATGTTTTGGACGCTGGGTCCTGAACTCCTTCAGTTTCTGCTTGAGCAAGGTTGTGACCCGAACTTCTTCCACGGAGAGAAAGGCGGGTGAGTGTGGAGCCGCATATGTTATTTCGGCATACTGTGAGAGCTCACAGGCTAATTGATTCTAGCCCAGCTGTGCTTTTCGTGTTTGGTCTTGGTCACTATCACACTTTGTCCCAATTCATGTTCTACGGAGCACAGCTAGAGGGTTTTGCAGAGCACCCAGTATCATCTCTCCACAGCCGCGGGTTTTCCAAGCAGGTAAAATTCTTGCGCTCGATCGGTTTTTCGGATTGGAACCCAGACCAAACCCCCAATTATTTCCTCTATGGAGCCGTGGGAGCAGGGGACATCGCAGAACTCTTGTTTGGCTTGGAAGAGGTGAAACTCGACCCCAATGCCTCGTGGAATTCTCTGTTGTCTCATTACGAGCTTAACGTCTTTATGGCTTCTTTACTGGTTGAATTCGACGCTCAAGTAAATCCACCACCATTTCCTGGGCAGTCTCACGCCACGCCACTCAATGCATGCATCAAAAATGGAAAAAGCGAGGTGATGCATTGGTTGCTATCTCGTGACGCAAACACCATACTCGACGGTCATGAATCATCAAGCGCATGGCAAACCGCCTGGAGGTCAGCAATGCCGTCCACTGAGATGGAAAGGCTGGATTCGGTCAACTTTACCAAACTGGAAGGAATCCTGAGCCATCTCTTATGGCATAACTCGGATCCACATGCTGTCTTTGAACCTCCCATATGGCGGGACTACCGCTTCGGGTATTTCATCTCTTCCAGTACCAGGGCACAAGAGATCGCGAGGTCATTCTCATATAATCTTAGGGATCTAATACGGAAAGTGAACAGCTGGGAACCAGAGAGAGGATCAGTGCGTTTGTGTCAAGAAGTATATGAGCGATCAGAGCAGCTCAGGGTCTCTGATTTCTTAACATCTTGGTCCGCCACTGGTATCCTTTGCGGGGGATCATACTTTTTATATCATGACTGTAAATGCTTCACCTATGAAGAGTCGGACTTGGATGGAGAGCTGGACTTCGATGAAGAGCAACCTTTTAAGAATACGACCCTCTTCTACGAGACAATTTCAACCGAAGAAGGACGGAGGCAGTTGGCTCGTTTCCCACTTGTACGGTTGCTTGTCAACGCATTGCAGTTGGCAGGCTATCGCGCCGAGATGGATGAATTTGGGGATGTCTGGTACGACAGTGACGATGGGGATCGATACTTTGATGCCAGGGAATATCAACCTGGTGACGGTGAGGATGATGGTGTTGTTGCCAACTGTCCGATATGTCAGGATCCGGAAAAGTATGGATTGGGTCACATCTTTGCAGAGGCTGAGCGAGCCAGAGAGTTCCTAAGGGACTATAGGAGGAAGAAGGCAGAGGAGAAGCGGCGGCAAAGATGGTGAGACATCCGTCATATGAAAAGACAAGCCAGAGTTGTCATCAGTCTGGTCAAGGATTGGGACTGGCTAGACTGGCAGATGGGTGTCGCCCATCGGCCGACTGTTAAATCGAATAACAAGCTTCACCTCTGGGGAAACAGTTCAGGTATACAGGTTGATAAGGCAGGACGGTCGAATGATTACTTTTCTATTCTGAAAGTATGCGATCGATCTTGTCTATCGGTTATCCCGACTTAAACTATAATAAGGAATCCATTTCTAATATATCATAGCATTATATCCTAATGCTTATATAGTGGCATTTTTTAGCCTTTTTACTACCTACTAGCTATAAGTAATAAAAGATTTATCCCTATTTATATAAGAGGTATTTAATTACTTTAACCTCTGTATAAGAAATAAAAGAAAATTGCTATTTCTTACCTTACCGACTACAATTATTAAAATAATATCTCACCACGGGGATCAAGGTCAATAGGATTATCTTCATCTATATTAAATAGTAAGCCTCGCGCGATGCTGAGTTCCCGGAGTTGCTTATCATAGAACATAATGATCTTATATCTTTTTTTTAAGCTTCTTTTAGATGCATATGAGTTAGCGAAACTATTCTCTGCGCACCGCTAGTTGGAGATTATAGCTATTATACTGCTCTTAAATTTCGATAATCGTGGGCATGATGAGTAAATTGTTTGCGTAGGTGATGATTGTCGTGAGTGAGGAGATCAGGTAAAGTGGATAAGGAGAATCTTATTGTTCAAGTCAAATGATGAAGAACGAAAAGTTGAGATTACGACTGCAACTTCTTTTATATCAAGTTGCCAGTTTTATTTGTTTGCAAGAAAACTTTGCAAAGACAGAGTTTCCACGCATCCTCGAACTCGGGCGTCCTGTCTGGAGCGAGCACCGAGCAGCATGATCGCGCCACTTGCAATTCCCGCAGGAGCCATGAAAGTGACCCGGAAGGCGAATGCAGTCGGGGAAAGGGTTGGCGTATGAGGATGGGTCCTTACTCATCTGCCTCGAGCAGGCAGAGCAAGGGCTCACCTTGACGCCACGACTCTGGATCAGAAACGCGTTCGCGTACGTGGATGGGCCCCTTATCATCTGCTTGGAGTATGAAGAGCAAGGGCTCACTCACCTTGACGCCACGGCTCTGGATGTGAAAGACGTTCACGTAGGGGAGGCGACTTAAAGGCGTCCTGCCGAGTGGACGACTGAGAGACTCACTTCGGTTAGTAAGTACCTAGACAAAGTAGCGAGGGTTATTGTATCTGGACTAAAAGTTTTATACATACGTACTCCATCGCCATGAACAAAGCGTTTTCAATGTCGGATTCGTGACGCATACGTTGGAATTTGCACAGCGAGGGTTGCGCAAGGACGAGGCACTTGATATAAAATCAGATCGCGGGAAGAACTTGTGGATGAAAGTTACCTAGGAACTCGTGAGGCAAGATAATATTGAGTGGGCAGCCGTAGTTTGGTGGTGGCTATATAGTAATACTGTAAGCTGATGAATGTTTGACAGGAGGTTATTCTAGGCACCAACAGTCTCTATACCTGGGCGAGTATGAAAGAGATGGAGGTAATTGAGAAGTTGGTGAGCAAAAGAAATATGCCTGTTTTGCTTTATTCAAATCAAACCCTCTTGTTGTGATGGAGTTGATCTCTCTAAAATGGCTCATACACAAGTTCAAACAGTAAAGAGAGAGCAGCGCCCCGAGGATATGCAAACTATGACGTTCTTATATCTAATTAAAGCTACATAATAGTCTTAAGTCCTAGAACGAATACATATCTCATAAGTTAATTGTAAATGCCTGGGAGAGGAAAATAGGTGCATGTCGTTTCGGTGGTCCGTTCTCATCGTCGATCAAGGACCCAGCTGACGGTATGCAGATTCACAATGACCTCCGCTGGCCAATCGTTGTAATCGACCTTAAATGCTTACATGCCTTGGCACTGCAGCTCATTGGACAAGCAGTTTGCCAGTTAGAGCACAGCCGCAAATAAAGACGCGCAAGGTATCTCACTCATCTCACTCAATCAACATATTCCCCCTCTCAGTCTCTCAAAATGCACTCTCCGGTCACGCTCTCGAATGAAATCATCCTCGAGATCTGTTCTTACCTCTCCCTTGGTCAAAAATCCAACTTCAGCCGCACCTGCAAGCGCCTCGACGCCCTCATCGAGCCCCAAATATGGGCCGACCTTGAGCTGCACGCCAAAGGCTACCACGACAGCCGCGACGAGATCAAACATCCCCCACCTTTCAAGTCTCCCTCGGCTCGTATCTATCGTTGTTACCACTATCGCGGGGGACTCTCTCCACTCAACACCTTGCGGCAGCTCGTGGAAACTCGCGATCAGGACAGGCTCAGAATTCTCGCTAGCCGAGTGAGGAGTTTATGCAGTGTCATCGATACTGGTGATAAGATTTGGAATATTTTGCCTTACTGTGTCAACCTCGAGGTTTTGGAGCTGAATGCTCGTTGGGATGAGGTTGACCAAAGGACCAACGAAATCAGACTTCCGCCGCTTCCTAAACTCCGCTTCGCAAAGTTGCTTGGGTATATTCCCCGAGCTGGAGCTAGATGGATCCTCCGCTCTGGCCCGACGCTGGAGCGTTTGGAGCTCGGGATGCTGGACAGGCCGATTCAGACTTCACTCTGGTTCGATCGTGATCTTGCACCCTTGCCAGAAGAGAATCTCGCTGGTCCCAACGAAGCACCCGACTACGGGAGTTTAAACTGCGAGCTGGTTCATCCTCGTCCATTGGGTGGTTTCTTACCCGAGGAAGGCGTGTCGCTACCACTCCTGCAACACCTCTATCTATGTTCGACTGCTCATAGAAAGCATACATACTACGCTGAAGATGAAGGCTGGTCTTCGCGGGCTGAAGAAGCAAGCGCCCAAGACTGGATAGACATCCTCATGGCTTCACGCCAGACGCTAGAGACGCTTGTGCTGGAGCATAAACTGACCATCCCGGAAAGTGAGACGGAAGAGCGGAGTGAGGAAGAGATCATGAGGGATTTTCACACAAACAACGATGGGGGTGGAAGTTCCAAGCTGGCCGACGTGCTGGAAGCCGTTGCTATACACGATACTGAAGAATTCCCCGAGCTGACACATGTGTACTTTTACGGCATCGTTGTGAGCAAAGGGCTCGACAGCAGTCCTTCGGAGGAACGCCCGGTTGGACGGGTGATGAAACAGCTGGGAGAGGAGGGCGTCACGTGTGAGGCTAGACGGGGTCAGTGGTTGACATTCGTGGATGATGATGGGTGGACGGATTCGGCGGATTGTGATGCGTTGAGTGATTCAAGTTATGGCAGTCAGGAGTCGGAACGCCGTATTCACTGGGATGAAGTGATAGCGAGTGTACAAGGCGCAGATTAGGGTGTTAAGGAGAGTGCCTATCTACAGCTCTAGATTACATGACAAACACATATGGCCGATCAAATATGCTATTCCAGCTTCTTCTCCCATATCCAGTTGGAATCCAGTCCGACTTCCAAAGCTTCGATAAGAAGTCATGTGCAACCAATGGTGAAGCCGTTCCTACCACCTTGCTGATCCAAGCCAGTTCACCACAGATCAGCTTCTTTGACGCCTCATCGTTCACATCCACCTCAATGCCTGCGATGACAAGCGGCCAAATAAGCATCTTCCGCAATTTCATGTTTGATCCTGAGGAAATCTCCTTAATGTTACAGAGTAGGGTGGCCAGGTACTCTGACCGAATGGCCGCAATATCGACATCTTCGTCAAGTGTCTGAGGCATATCCTGAGTATACTGAGGATAAAGCAGTGAAGAGATGCAATACAAGGCAACAGCAGATTGGTAAATATACGCAACACTCTGCCAATCCCACGAAAGAGCCTGACGTTGCTTCGAAGGTTTATTAGGATCTTCATTCAACTTCTCGTTGAGATCAATACCAGTGACCCAGCTCTCAACAGAGAACGACTGGATTCGTTGAAGTAGGTCCAGAGAGGCTTTTTGGAGATTCGTGTCAAACACAGCTCCTTCGTACGCTTGCGCTTGTGATTGTAGGTGGTTGACGAAGATGATGTCGACGAGAAGTTCTGGGGCGCAGGGGACTGTTGTGAAGAGGCCTGTGTTGAAGGCCATGGGTAGGAAGCCGAGGATTTCCATTTGACGACGTGCTCGGGCTTCTTCTACTACTGGTGCTGTCGTTGTGCTCAAGATTTCGATGCTAGGAAAGGTTAGATCTGGTTATGCAAGAGAACTAATCAGGAAGGTCGACGTACAGGATGTAGTACCGAACGACGGGTCGGATAAAAGGGTAGCAGAGCAAGATTGTGCTCATTCCGCCAAGAAGTTCGACCACGGTGTTGGCGGCATCACAGTGCTGACGCCAACTAGACGAAAAGCTCTGTTGGACCTGAGACATAATTAGACTACTGCATGAAGAGAGATCCATGGGTGGCTCACCTCCGCGAGTAGAAAGGTAAGAATAGACACCAACGTAATGGTGTCCGGCTGCGACCCCGGCACCAAGTCACTCGCCAAATGCCGAATCGCTGCACCACGATGTTTCTGCAGCCTCGTAGAGAACAAAGCCCTGTCCGCTTCAAACCCTTGCTCCGACTGCAGCACACGATGAGCTAGTGCAATCGACACCATGGTGTGTCTAATAGCCGTAGGGATGTAGGGTGCTTCAGAGGGGTGTAGAATGAAGGGACAGTTGGAGCCACCGCCAGCGCCATTGGCTACTAGATCGGGACAGATGTGAGTGTTGACTGCAAGGTGATCAGTACATGAAGACTTCGTCCAGGTACAGGGATACCCACAGTACTCAATCGCTTCAAAAACACTTGTCGCCTCACTAGGATCCTTCAAAGTAAGTCGAATAACATTAACCTCCTTCTTAGCCCTCTTCCCCTTCGACCTAGTCTGACCAGGCTGAAGCCACTTCAAAGGCTTCTTCTCCCCATACCCAGGACAAGCAACGTTTCTAGCCTCGCATTTTGAACAAGCAGGACGCGCAAAATCACAAATGAGGCGTCTTTTGTGGCACTCCCAGCATGCTTTCGGATCGCTCATGATAGCCTCAGACGTTTTGCTGGTTTAGGTTGGGGAGGGGAAAGGATCTTGGACGCACTTTATGCTGCAGGTTGGGATGAGGGATGTTGGTGAGAGGACGCCTTGTTTATGTGGAGATGTCAGACTCTTTTCCTTTTTGGGCAAAATCTTTGGCCAAGACGACGCCAAGGGGGGGTTATGCTTGGCGGCGTCATCCAGCTGAATGCTGTAGGATTGCTGAGGTTTAGCCGGGCTGCGAAAGAGACTTGGCTGGTTAAGTTTCGCCCAATAGGCAGGTTAATACAATTCATGGCAGAGAGTATGTGGCCATAAATACAACTTTGTGTAGTATTTTGGCTTATATCATCTCATTTTCGCATTACTCAAGGTTTGCCCAGCGGGCTTAACTTAGAAATTCCCTCTTATCTTTCACCCCGTTATCTTGGTGTTACCATATACTGAAGGAAACCCGACCATCATGTTGCTCCAAACATGAAAGTCAGCAAAAGAATTCGGCCTTGGCTACAACTTGACCTAGGCGTAAGCTGCGTACATGATAGTTTAAATCCTTACATCCATGAATCCCAGAAACTCATTCCACGCTCTGAGACTAAACATTACCAAAGAAATCGCTCAAATACAGTAAGGACAAAAGATCCTTCTAGACGATAAAAAACCAGGAAAGTAGCAGTACAGTCAGACCAACGCTGAAGGTAGCTGTGAGTGACACAGCCGATGGCATCTGCCTCTACCTAGTGCAAGATATGGAGCATAGTAAAGAGAAAAAAGCTGCTGGCGAACGAACTATTTTCGTCTGTTGTGCTCTTCGATTGAATTCTTGAAGCCGGGCAAGTTGAACCACTACCAACAAACCAAGCCAGATCGACCCAGGCATCATTGATTTTGAATCTCACTCGATCCAGGGTTGGCTTCAACCGGTGCGGCTGAGCCTTCTGCGGCTGGATCTTCTGCTACTGAATCTGGAGCTGCTGACTCTGGGACTGTTGACTCCCGATCCGCTTGCTCTGACGCTGAAGCTGACGTTTCTGATTCCTCTGGGACTTCTGGCTCTGTTGTGCCCGTCTCTGACGGTACTGTTTCTCCCGCATCTGTAGCAGGTTGGTCTTAACGAACAAGTCAGCCACATCCAATTAAACAAAAACAAGACCAGATATTTACCCTTAGAAGTCCTCTTCTTCCTAGATTTCTTCTCCATATTCAGAATAGACGTCCTATTCTTCCACCAAGTATGTATAGTGGCCTCTGGTATCTTGAAATGCTTTGCAGCATCTCGCTGGAAAGGCTTTCTATAGCAATTGACCGACTTCCAGCTATCAGGGTCGTAAATAGTGTGATTGAGAAGATATAAGAGAACATCTTCTTTTGTCCTCTGTGAGTAGCTTTTCTCGATACGCTGGATTGGCTTGGCCCGCTTGTGCACGCGTTCTGAAATTGGCTTTGGTTTTGGACCTGGCTTTTTGCGTGGAGGCTTTACGACGAGCTCCGTCGTAGTTGGTGTTTTCTTGGAACGAGGCATTTTGGCCAAGGGCTATGGCTCTCGCGGGCAAAGGGGTGAGACGCTGGGATGGGAGTCGAAAATTTGCGGGGAAAGGACGTGGCTTTGAGGTTGGTGATAATAGCCTAACCGAGGTTTTCCCCGACGCCACATTCGTGACCCCTGAATGAATGAGACGGGCTGAAATGAAGCAGCCAATAGGAGATTCACTTATTGTTAGGCTAGACATTGTTGGGGAATAAGGTTGCTTCTACAGAGGATACCGCTCTGATAAAGGGAAACCAGGGAGCCTATTGTAGGACAAACAAACGACAGCATCGACGTGCTGAATTGATAGGGCTGAAGATGCAATAGAAAGGCCCCTTGCCTGTTTGATCTCAATAAATATGGTCCTACCCGCATCCTTGTTGATGGACACTACGCTTACAAATCCATTCTCACTCTCTCTTTTCTATTCTCTACCTGTATTCTTTGTTCAGTGACGGCACCAGAAACGCTATTCCTTTGTTAGGGATTTGATTTCCCGTCAGATCAGAATGACTACTTCCAACGGAATACCAACCACATACACCACACGATGGAACCCTCAGGCCCACCAACCTGCCGTCATTACTCCCAGCTCCACGAGTTCGAGTGGCACTTCGGATCTTGTTCATCCCCGCAAGTATAACACTTCTTGCAACTCATGTCGGAAATCGAGGGTCAAATGCTCAGGTGGCGTTCCTTGTCGACGATGCGTAGCCTCTTCGAACACCGCCTCATGCGTTTACAGCATCTCTCAGCGACGGGGTAAACGCAAAGCAAGTGGCGAGCCATCACCCACGCCAGGTCTTTCAACTGAGGCAGCGACTGGGAACTCGAATCTGGGAGTTCATTCCATATTTGATCCCTCAATACAGAATGGTCAAAATGACGGTGCTGGTGCCTTTTTATCTAGCATTGATACAAACGCTGTGAGTGAAATTGATGATCTCTTAGCCATGATGGGGCTTGAGGACTGATAAAATCAGCTATTTCAAGGCAATGCCTTTCAAGTTGATCCGTCTTTGTTGCCAAACAACATGGCTACCTTCAGAAGCAACTCTCCGTCACTCACTGATCTGATTGACTCTCTCGACATTCCGCCTCCACCTTCTTCCTCCAACCCCAGTCAAGGACAAAGGTGCCCGGATTCCTGCTACGCCTCTATTCACGACAAGGCAAACACTTTGAGCGACATTTTCAACGCACCGGGGCAAACCAGCCTCGACGTAATCCTACAATTATTACAGGATGTATTTCAACTGGCTACAAGATATCTCTCCTGTACAAGCTGCGATGCTGGTTGTCCTCGACTAATGAACCTCGCAATGCTTCACCAACGGCAAGTCAACCTACTATGTGAGATTGCCAAAAACCCCAGTGTCCATCTCGACAACGACACGACTCGTGTTGGGCTAGGGACATTTCAGCCATCGAAGCAAGACGACCTCTCACTCAAGCGATTGATGCTACAAAACGCGACACGAGATGTGAAAATCTTAGTAGAAAAGTTTCATCAAGGAGCGAGAGATTTTGAGGAAAGATATATTGCGGGCACATTGGATTTGGGTGATGCTGGAAAATTGAATCTGACGTGGCTGTTGGGTGTGGCATCAAACCTTGAAAGACGGCTTCACTGCATCAAGTTACTTTTGGACAAGGAAGATTGGGCTTCGGAGATGATTCGATCATAAAGAAGCAGTAGGGAGAGATTTAATAAATTACCTGCCTATATACAGGAACTCTAAATACTTTGCAGCGCCGTTTCTCGCTCTGAGCTGAACAATCTAACACATCTTGAAACAACTAACTTCAGACGATCCGTGATATCAACTGGGTCAAGTATAGATATCCAATTCTAATCAATCAAATTTGACATCATACTTGTTCCGCAACATCTCTCCGTATCGCCAGAAGAGAAGAGGGGCAATAGAAACGACCATGGCGATAAATCCAAGTAGAGAGTTTCCCTACAAGATTTGTCAGATGATTATTGATATTTGTATTTCATCAATACTCACCCATCCGTACCCTAGCGCTGAGTATAATGGCAGGCCCGCAATGGGAAGACAACCGCCTACAATGCTGCGAACGACACTAGTTGCCGCCAACGCACTTGCCGCATAAGTTGTAAAGGCATCAACCATATATATCTGTGTAGGAAGCTGCAGTAATGTCATTAGTTGATGGACTTGGTAAGAGTGGTAGGTTGACTCACAAACGAGAAGATGAGCCCGGCGCCAGTGAAGCCGGTGAAAATGATAGGGACGATCCAGTGAACTTTGTACTGAGTAGTCCACCCGTACACAAACAAACCAATTGGTAGTAAGGGTATGCCCAATACAATTGGAAGAAGGCGGTATCTAATCGTGGTTAGTCGATCGGTTTGGTAGGCTTGCATTGCAATACACTCACTCTGGCTTGGATTCGCCATGCTTTTCAGTCAGACGGTCCTGTAGCCAGTCGCTAAGCCATGAAAGCACGATCAGTGCAAGCATACAGCCAATTCCAAGCCCTAGAAAGGCCAAACCCAAGGTGTCGATACCGAAGCCATATTGTTCCGGAAAGACTGTCGAGAAGGTGGTAAAGAGGAGATAAAGGTAGCCATAGACAAGGGCGAGGTATAAGGAGAGACCCGTAACGATGGGACTCCAGATCAGCATCCGCATTGGTCTCGAGACAGCTCGCAAAAGGACATCGCTCGTGCTGGGCTTGCCTTCTCCGGCAACGACAACTTGCTGCATATCTTGTCTCGCTTTTTGCTTTTGGATGGTCGGGGCATGACTCTCGGAAAGGAATACAAAGGTCAAAACTGTCATCAGGCCTTTCTACAACAATCTCGTCAGTTGGTGGTTCATGGGCGTGTGAGAAATTGGAAGACTTACAACAATCGCCATGACCCAGAAGACCCATCTCCAACCAAGACTCTTAGCGATAAAGCCTCCCATTACCGGTCTCACGAGAAAGTTAGATGATGACTTGAGAGAATCATGAGTGTTTACTTACCCGATTACAGGCCCAAGAAAGATGCCAGTGAAGAAGATGGACATGACAAACCCCCTCTTGCCGAGGGCGACTTGATCAGCAATACTCCCTCCTCCAATGTTCATTGGCCCCGCCCCAAAGCTGCCAGCAATAAACCGAAACACAATGAAAGAAGCAATATTAGGCGCAAGGGCACTACCAATCGAGAATCCGAAAGTGGCGAGGTTGGAGATGTTGAAGAGCAAGCGTCGGCCATAAAGCTCGGATAGCGGCGATAGCAGAAGAGGACCAAACGCAAACCCTAGAACAAAGATTGACACGACAAGAGATGTCATGGGCCGTCTTGTTTCATGAAAATCGTCTTTCAGAAGTGGGACACCAGGAACAATGACGGAGGATTCCAGTGGCCTGGAGTAGAGTGTGAGGTTTGTCAAACTGACAGGCGGATCTCGACTTACGTGATAAAGGCCAACATGGAAACAATGCCGAGATTGACCGTCTTTTTTAGTTTGCTCCAGTTTTGGGGGTTATCGGGGTCCTGATCCCAAGGTAAGACATCGTCTTGTTGCTTCTCTGAGTCGGTCATTCTGGCGACGTTGAAGGGGACAAGGTTGAGATTGATGCGCAAAGGAAATCGAGGTGATATTTTCCTCTAAAAGATATTTATTTAGATATTTCGCTTCCACCTTTTTTATTTGATCTTCTAGACCTAGAACAACACTCAACTATCTACCCGATGACCAGGGGGGAGGGTGGGCCATCAACACTGTCGCTCAGCGAGAATTGCCTGATTTGGAAACATCTCCACCTCGCTCAGCGATACTCTCCGAAACCATGACATTCGTTATTCCCCGACGACCTGACCCTGACAAATTAGCCACCGGACTTTATTTTGTGAGAGCTGATATTTTGCAGTAATTATTACATCAAACTCCACCTCGCTGAGCGAGAGCGCTACTTTCACGATGAACAACAATAACGTTACTCCTGTCCCTTGGAAGAATGGCATGACTGACTCTGCCCCATACACCCTTGATGTTCAAGATACATATAAAGCAACTATTCTCTTTCCCTAATGTCTCAACACAAACAACCTCTTCCAAATCATACAAACCCACATACGCAATGCCCACCATCAACACCCAAGTTCAACTCAGCGACGGAGCAAGGCTCCACGTCTGGCTTCTCGGTTCCGAAAACAAGACCAAGCCACTGGTTATTGTTCTTCACGGCGCCCCGGGACTATCCAGCCACACATCTACCGAATCTGCTTACAAGTTCCTTGCCGAGAAATTCCGTGTGCTTGTCTATGATGCTCGGGGCAGTGGTGTTAGCGATGTCAAGGGCCCTTTTACTGATGAGCGTTGGATCGCCGATGTTGACGAGCTCAGGTAACTCGTCCCTCTTTTGTCACTCCCTACTTTACTAATACAAGCCATATAGGGCATGGGTGGGAGTAGAAACCTTCATCTTGGCTGGATATTCCTATGGAGGGTTTCTCGCGCTGAACTATGCCTTGACATTCCCCCACCGTCTCGCTGGTTTGATCCTGCAAAATGCTTGGGCATGCGGACCTCTTGGGACCCATCGAGTTCTTGCATCCCTTCTCACCTCGAACCGCATCAAGCCAGACCCTGCTCGACAAGCCAGGCTATGGTCTGGGAACGTCAGAGACAAGGAAGACGCCGAAAAAGGTCTTGCCGAGATCATCGCCATCTATACCCCCGAGAAGGACGAACAATCTTCAGAGCCACCCTCTTTCGATTCATTCGAGAGTACAGGTGGCGAGTCCCATCTGCACTGGGAAGTCCACAACGCAGCCTTTTCATTCAGCCAGCCTCGCTTCGACGTTCGAAACAGACTTGGAGAGATTAAAACTCCCACCTTGGTAGTTGTGGGAAGTCACGACGTCGTCTGTCCTCTAGAAGAGGCTGAGGATATTAGCAGGGGAATTTCCAACAGCGAGTTGGTTGTCTTTGATCACTCGGGTCATAATCCGGCAGCTGATGAGCCGGAAAAGTTTCAGAAGGTTGTTTATGGGTTCTTGGAGAAGCTTGGATACTGATTAAGTCGTTCTTTAGTCTGTTAGCCTAGTACAACGCGGTGTTCTCATGTTTGATCTATATTACCATCTCCTCGGATGTTTTCTCCCTTGCCTAGAGTTTTGAACCTATGTAGAGTCTATAAGGAAGCATGTTGAATATTATAATTATATAAGAGGCAGAACAATTCATAGACATAGGTAAGCTACCTAGTGAGTATTACAACGAAAAGAAATGCTCAGCGCCGCTTGGCGCGGAACTCTGGGCCTTTGATCTGTTTCAGCCAAATCTCCTTCAGCCTTGCTTCAGTCTCGATAATACTTGCGCTGTTCATTATCACCTACCAAATACCAGGGTCCCGTTTTTTGCCCACAGTTGACATCCTCGTTGAAGGGTATCTTCCTGCCAGGCCGTCCAGTCCCTTCGGTGCGATGACAGGTTAATATGCACCATTTGAAGCCTTTGGTCGTTGGGGGATTGTCGGTAAGTTGATGAGATGTACGTTATCAAGGCATCACTGGCCTCTTCAAACGTCACCGTTTTATATACTATGAGGTGGAGTTTTCGGAGTGATGGCGGCATGATGCTCTTGAAGTATTGTTTGCCAATCGGCATGCCACGGCTGTAATCCCTGCGGTGGGAAGCCCCCAGACCCATCTTCAACTCTTCTAGATTCGTTAGTTCTTTCAGAGCCGTAACGTCCTCGTGCGTGCATGATATATGAAGCTCGAGTCGCCGTAGAGTATCGTTCCGCTTTGCCAATACTCCCAAGATTTCAGGGCCTGTGGGATGTTCAAGCATATAGACATTGCTGAAACTATGCCGGGTAAAGCCGAATGTCTCAAGATTCGGGATGCGCGAGATTAGATTCTCAAAGTCTTTCAGTGGCAGCTTAAACCCATGGAGCCGAAGGGCACGGAGGGACTGGAATGATAGCCGCTCGTCAACACCTGAAGCGAGAGGACAGTGAATAATCAAAGATTCAAGTTTCTTGAAAGTGTTAATGAAGCCCCCAAGCCCTTCCCAGGAAAGATCTACCGCTACCGATTCAAAACGATGATAGTAGGCATTTACGAACCTCCCTAGGCTTAGTTGCTTCAGGTTCGGCGGGAGGGCGTGATCCCGGATGACGGCATCATGGTTCAGCCGGTCAAAGGCTGAAACCAAACGCTCTCTATTATCTTCGAGGCGCTCGAGATTCGGCGCTTGGAGCAGAATTATTGCTGTGAGGAGATCATCGTCCGATATCCCCTCTCCACCGTTAAGTAAATAGGGGCTTAACTTGTTGATAGTTTCCGGCAGCCATCCCCCCACAATGTCCTTTGGCACTGTGCTACCCGTGGACCACCACGTTAGATCAGCCCATCGAAGCTCCCGGGCCAATTCTGGGTTGCTAGAGATGGTACGGCAGAGTTTAGCCATAGGCTCTTTACTGGCTCTGGTGTATCCAAAGTGGTGGTGAAGCACCCGCTGGGCAATATACCCGATGGACTTGCACACGAGGGAGAGGGCACGGAGGGAGGTGTAAGGGTCTTCGAGTTGAAAAAGTTCTGATGGTGGCCCATTCTCGTACCACGACCCGTGGCAGTGGTCGCAGAAGAGTTCGCAAATGTGAAAAATGATCTCGGGGGGGAGACGGTTAAAACCCATGTTGGCGATAGCGGAGCGCCTGTGTTGTAATAATACGGGTTGCAAGGCGAGATATGAGCCAGAGATTAGACGGACACAGTTGCTGCGGTGTCAAGAGATGTTTGAGTCGATGCGTTGCACAAGAAAATGTACTCTTACGAGCTTATATACTCGTAGTAGATGTCCGAGCTCACGATCTTTAGGCTCAGTTATCCCATCGAGAGCCGGGCTTCAACTATAACAAAGAACACATTTGCCCGAGCTCACAATAAACAACCTAGACAAAGCTTTAGGATTCAAAGACTTCTTTTGTGTATGTGTGTGAACTTGACTGCTTTTGATCAAAGAAACTGATCTGTGGTTCTCACAATTGTGGCTGGTGGCGGTCTATATTTAGTTGCCTCATTGAGCAATATTCTTTCAACCCTGATGTTGTGTTTTGAGCTTTCTATACCCTACGATATTTTTGTTTGTTAATTTTATATCACCCAAAGCTGGGATCAAGACATCACAATCAGAGTCTCAGTAATTCCAACACTACCTAAAATATTATAGGTTCTCATTTCGTACTATGTCCTGGCTTGGTTATCCCATCAAAACCTGGGCTTCAACTGGTTTCATTCTTTTTATTGCTTACAACAACTAACTAGTGCAGTAGAGTTTACATCATCAAACTCAAATCCTATTATCCTCTGCATCAATGTTGCCCTCCCCAGATCCCCAATCTCCCATATCATCCCAAGCAAACCTCGCCACTTTAAACACAACAGTCCCATTCTTGATCCAATCACTACATCTCCTTTCAAGCTTGCTCCTGAAAGGAAGGTACGTCCAAGCTGGCTCCTCATAGACGTCAAAGTACACATGCTTCAGCTTCTGCTCGTCGGGTGACTCTCTGTAGGTTGATTGGATGTATGTAATCAATGCATCGCCAGCCCTGTCCAGGCCCGGCATCTTTGATTTGACGTGCAGTTTCTTGAGAGATGGTGGCATGATACTTGCCAAGGCATAGGGTTGGAGACGATCTGTTCCTCTCTGGCGTTCGAGAATAGGTCCTGCACAGATCTTTAGCTCTTCCAGATTATCTAGCTCCCGTAGATGATCAATGTTGTCGGTGGTACATGAAGCATCGAGCAGAAGACGCCGCAGGGTGTCCTTCCTCTGCGCCAAAACTTGACAGATATCAGAGACGGTGGCTGCATCCTGCCTGTGCCTCGCGCGAAAACCAACGTAAAAGTGTGCGAACTCTTCAAGCACTGGTGTACACGAGATTAGTCTCTCAAACTCCTCTCGGTTCATCAAAAACTCACCGAGACGGAGTACACGCAGATGCTGAAAGTTCACCCGGTCGTCAGGAGCCAAAAACATCGGACAGTAGATGGTCAATGTGTGAAGCTTCGGCAAAGAACTAAGCAGATACCCAAGGCAACCGTCGCGGAGATCTATGCCGTACATTTCATGTTGCAGAAAAGAAGAGCACCAATCTCCCAGCTTGACGCTTCTCAGATTTTGCGGGAGTACATCATCGTGGATCACGGTCCCGTCTTCCCAGTCCAGCATCCGGAGAAATGACCCACCATTCTTACCGTCATCGTCGAGGCGTTCCAGATTCGGGGCTTGGAGGAGAATGAGTGTCGCAAGAGCGGACCTGGGATTGCCGCTATCAAAGTATTCTTGATCAAGAAACATTTTGTCGCGAAACTTATCAAGAACATACATTAGCCAACCTTGAGTCATGTCGTAGTTTACCTCGACACGGGAACATGAGAGATTAGCCCATCGGAGGCATTTGCCAAGCTCTGGTTTGGCGCAGATGGTGAGACAGAACCTGACGAGGTCATCAGGGTTCTGGTCCTTTTCCACGTAGCCAAAATGATGGTAAAGTACTCGCTGAGCGATGGCTCCTATTGTCTTATTGACGAGCAATAGACTAAGGAGACCGCGACGAGAGGAGTCCCTTCGCCACCAGTCTGGTCTAGGAATCTTCATGTGCTTTTCCTGGCAGTGCGGGCATAACTCTTCGCAGATCTGGAGGATGATTTCGGAACTCAAGTATGTGAGATTCATGGTGGCGACGATTCAAGTGTCTGTAGTATGGCAAGTCGTGTCTGGGAGAGAAAGAAGAGAACAAGACCTTGCTAGAGATCTTGAGTTGGGAGGCAATATCAGAAGATGTTTTGTTTGGTACTTTACCGGATATTATATACTGGTATTGCTGTACGAACTTGCCATGAACAACAACCTGCACAATACTGCAGTTGTCAGGAGAAAAGCTGACTATAGCCATGTTATTGGATCTTCTCGGTAGTTTTAGGTGAACAGATTTTCTCAATCGCCTTATTGGACTATGTTCCGGAAAAGACCATGTTGTGTTCTTTGCTACCGCCTCTAGCGACTCCATCTCGTTCAGAGAGAGATGCGAACAGACCAACAATGCCAAAAAAGGACCGACGATACAAGCTCTTTCCATGCGAGCAGTTGTCGTTCAACTGCTAGCAACACCTCGAAATGAATGACTTCAAAATAAACCCAGCAAGCTGCTTCGTGGTCGTTGACTAAGTAAAGGAAAGGAAAGGGAATAAGGTAGGAGTAGTAGATAAAATCACAAACTGCAATATTTACATCCATATAATACAAACAACACATCCTCCACTTCTCAAACTATCAATAAACAAATACTTTACGCCCTCAAAAACCATCAAAATCAATCATATCCTGGGGTATCATGTAACTTTTCAACGCCTCAGTCCCAAAATATCCCAAACCTCAACAACGCCATCCATCCTACCAAGCACCAAAGTCATCCCATCCTCCGAGAAAGCACCCGACATGACCAATTCCTCCGTGTCCCTCTCAAGTACAACAGTTCCAGTCGCAACATCCATGATGTCAAATCCGTCTTCGGTTCTGCAGAGCATGTAGCGACAGTCGGATGAAATAGCCAATGGCCAGCCTTCGAAACGGCGGACTGAGTTTAGGTTGTAGGAGGTTAGGTCGTTGGCTAGGGGCATCCAGATGTGCACGCTCGTTCCCCAGACTGAGACGATTCGGCGGCCGTCTGGGCTGACGGCTAGAGCTCGTGGGTTGGTTGAGCCGTCAATTTCCAGACGGCGGGTGGTCTTGCATGTGACTGGGTTGGTGATTCGAAGAGTACCATCGCGAGAGATGGTGACCAAGCTGTGATCGGGCATAAAAGCAGCGTGGGTAACAGTGTCGATGTGGCTAAGAACCCTTCCGACTCGAGTTCCATTCTTCACATCCCAGACACCAATGCGGTCTCTGCCTTCTCCGACAGCAATGACTCTCCCATCGTGGCTCCAAGCAACCGGCTCGCCCTTGGCCTCCTTGAGTTCTCCAGCAGTCTTTCCCGTCTTAAAGTCCCGTAGGAGAACGGTACTAGAGTGGTGAAAGTCCACTCCCCCGGGAAGCTGAACGATCCAGTCCCGAATAGTCGCCAAGCGAGCAGTGTGCGGCGCAAAGACGGCGTGAGAGCCGCTCGTCTGAGAGTAGCCCCGCTGAGTCTTGACGTCAAACACATCAATCCAAGACTGAGAGGTCTGAGCGGCCATGTAGATGGCAAAGGCTGCAGAGCTGCAGGGCGAAATGCCTACAGAGGTGATTTCGCCTTTGCTGCAGGTACGGCGGAAGCGGAGGGAGAGGTTGGGTTGGGATGAGGAACTTCCCTGACCGCCGCTATCGGTCGGGGTTGTTGGGGATGCTGGAGCAGATGATTGTCCCCTGTAATGTTGTTAGTGAATACATCTTAGACTTGGGATTGGGATTGACTTACATGGTGTCGGTGTTTGAAGATCGACTTGTGGGTCTGAAATGGAATCTCATGAGCGTTCGGGTAAAAGTGGAAAGTAGATGATGATCTTTAGATGAAAGCCAATTGAGTGCAAGGGTAGTTTCTTTGATCTGTATGATGGAGAGTTGTTCACAGAATGCCTCAAAAAACTGGCGACAGCCTCATCTTAAACAATCACGAAAACCGTGAATCACGACCCTGTAAGTCGAGTCACATAACGAAAAAAAGAACCCACTCTCATGTGGATTACCAACCTGGCGCCCTTGATCTGTCGGCGAGTCCCAAAAGAGGGATACTAAAAGAAAGGATGCCCACCAAAGCTGGGCTACGAGATGTTGGTTCCAGAGTCCGATTCACGCCTGTAGAGGCCTGCAACGTGAGTCACCCGCCGTTCTGCTTGCTGCAGGCTTCGGCGAGTCAGAATTGGGAATAGCGGCAGATGACATGGGGGGCTTCCAGTTAGGGAATGTGGAGGGTTGCCCGAGCTGGGGTATGTATGGGTTGGGTTGAGGAATACGGATATGTAAGCACGAGGCCATGAATACTTCTTGGCGTTGATAAATGCGTATTTCTTGTCAGAGCTATCGATGGACCACGTTACGTGGATTTGGCAAGGGTTACGTAGATGTTTAGCGAGGAGGATCAGTGTGTATCAATTGGGCTACCACTGCGATGAAAGAGATAACAAGATTCAGTCATGATACTGCATGGAACAGATATTAGTGCCTGCGAGTTCGCTATCACTCAAAGCACGAATTGCCTCTTTCGCAGTGCAGGTCAAGAATTGCTCATCGGGGAAAACACCATCAATGGACTAACCCACTACAACATTACAAAGACACCTCTCAAACACGATTGGAAATCAATTTTTATACCATGAAAGCATATTCAATTTGTCATTCAATTCGTCATGTAACAGAGGGCAACTCGTGCAATTCTAAACACAAAGTCGTCATCCTCTTGAACCTATCAAGGTGTCTCCATCCCCCGCGCCGAGGTCGACTCATGGTCTCCACCATTAACCATTTCCCATCCCAACTTCTTTCCCTCCTTCATCCATTTCTTTATTTTTTTTCTTTATTTATGCACCGAATGCCTCGTCATAGTTGACCATGCAAGATCGGTATCGAACCTTGCTCGTTCGGAGGTTCTCCATGGCGAGCTGAAGACCTTCGGTCGAGATGGGGATCTCCTCGACCCACGACTTGATGCCGTTGTTGGCAGCCAGCTCGAGCATCTCGAGCATCTCTCGTCGGCTACCCAAGTGGGAAGAGCCAATGTAGCAACCGTTGGAGAGGAAGTCCTGGTTGCGCATGGTGATGCCCTCACCACCAGGAAGACCGACAGAGTTCCAGTGACCGTGGATGTCGAGGAGGCTAAGGTACTGGCTGAGAGCGAAGCCCTCGAAGGAGTTGGCAGTGTTGATGATGATGTCAAAGGTCATCTCGTGACCCTTGGTCCAGTTCTCCTCGCCCGTGGCAAGGAAACCGTCGACACCCATCTTGCGGGCATCCTCCTCCTTTGCTCGCGAACGGGAGATGGCCCAGACCTCAGCACCGAGGGCCTTGGCGAAGAGAAGACCATAGTGGCCGAGACCACCAATACCAACGATACCGACCTTCTTTCCGGGGCCAGCACCGAGGCGCTTCAGAGGGCTGTATACGGTGATACCGGCGCAGAGCATGGGAGCGGCCTGAGAGCTGGAGAGGGCTTCGGGAATGGGGTACACCCTGTAAGAGTTTGAGTCAGTCTATGAACACCAATGCTAACATAAAAGAGCAGGAATGAGATCAACTTACCAGTATTCGTGAATGCGGCTATGGGAAGAGTAACCACCCTGAGTGTTCACACCAGTGTCAAGGTACGGAGCACCATAGGCATCAATCTGATCCTTGCAGTAGGTCTCATTGTCATTCTTGCACTGACGACACTCAAGGCACGAATAAACCTGAGCACCAGCACCAACACGGTCGCCAACCTTGGCCAGCGTCACCTTGTCGCCGACGCGGACAACCTTGCCGACAACCTCGTGACCGACGGCCAGAGGGTAAGGGCAGTCACCCCAGTCTCCGCTGATGGTGTGACGGTCGCTGGCGCAGACACCACAGCACTCGACCTTGATGTCGACATCATATTCGCCAAAGGGACGGGGCTGGAAGGTGTTTTTCTCAAAGTCGGTCCATCGCTCGGCGCTGGGGGACTGGAAGCCCTGGAACTTTTCGGGGAAAGACATGGTTGGTGGTGATGGGGTGAGTGTTTGTTTTGTTGTGGGGGTATCACAGCAGCTCAACGAAAGAGACTGGGGAATCAACAGAAGACGATGCAGCAAAAGACGAGAGAGAGAGCAAGAAGGAAGAACAACAAGAGCCCAATGGCAACAGCTGGGGTATTCCTTATAAAGCTTTTATCCTGCTCTTCACAAACCCCCACTCAGATCATCCATTCGTCGCCTTTTACTGCACATTGTCGGTCGGGTTTGTGATGAGGTGGTGAGGGGCAATCGAACGGATTGCCCCTCATTGCCCGTCATCCAACGCGAGCGAGCGACAGTAGAGGAGCGAGCGACGTGCCATCGGAATGGATGTCATGGTCGCTTTGGGGGAGGTCAAGGCGTTGGGCTGCGGGTGTAGACGGATCTCATTGGACTCGTTTACTCTTCTCATCTTTCAAGTTTGGGGGTTTCGCATCATGGTGCACCCTCTGTTCCCCAATCCCAAGCTCCAACTCGGCCGTCGCAACGGCACGCGATAGGGTGAAGGTCGGTCATGAGGGATCCATCATGAGTCGGGTCTCTCTCCTCCCCACAGGGCGGTATCGGATTATCGTGGGAATGTTGATCCGACGGATGCCGATTCCTCCACCAAGGAGGTGATGCGTGGGGAAAAAGAGAGAGTGGTGGCATGAGATGAGTTTGAGATGATGTGTTGGTGATGTTGCTTTTTCAATTGTTCCTTTGGTCCTGAATGGGGGCATCCTTTTCTGCGAGGAATTATTCATCTATATCCTTCTTTCAATTGCCTGATTGCATTCCAAACATCCACTCGTCTCTCAATTGTCCAACATTATCGTCCCATCGTGTATCGGATCGGATATCGGGTATATCTTGTCCAACCCCGCGAGAACCAAATCACCACCCAAGTCTCAAAGCTATCACACTCAACTCTTCCAATCCTTCCTCTTCAGAGCCCGCGACTCGCCCAGACCAAAACCCGCCAGGAAGCAAAGCCTCATGGTCATACCGACATAGACCCACGGCACATTACCAAGATCGCTCACATTCCACCCGGCGAAATCCCAGTAGATACTCGCCCCGAGCTCCCGCATCGAGTACAAGTGTCCCACGTCGGCGAGGAGCAGCACAAAGAGCACGGTACGCCAGACGCGCAGGTCAGCCGTGGACCGTAGCACGAGCGCCTCGTTGAGGGCAAAAAAGAAAAACATGTTGGCCAACTGGGACATGGCGACAGAGGTTGCCAGAGGCGCACTCCCGGCGTCCGGGGACGGTGCCGAGTCCGAGTTTAAGAGGTTGAGGTAGGTTTCCTGGCGGAAGTGGCTGTAGTAGGCTCCCACCAGCGCCGAGATGGGTTCGACGACCAGGAAGAAGAGGCGATAGATGAAGTGGATTCGGAATGCCACCTGGGCTGGTTTTTGTTGACCAGCCATTTTTGAAGATCAGCTCTACAAGAGGGTTGAAGATTCAGAGGCAATTGAGTGTCAGGTAAGTTGGTATGGAAAGGTGATATTGCTGCTCGCAATTCCGCAACGTGTTGTTCATGCTCCATCACGAAAACTCTCCCAATGGGGTCCTAGTTCGGGAAAAACTTGATCCACAAGGTTTACTCTTCACCCCACAAAGAACCGTGTCAGTCCCGTTATCTCGGTGCTCTTGACAACGAGATCTTTTGAAGCTCTGTCCATTCGATCTCTGGCATGTAAACCATCGTCATTTTGTAGCAGCTTCCGAAGCTAAGTCTTGAACCTCATGTGATACTTGTCTTGGCCAAAACGCTTCAGCCACAGGTCAGAGAATTAAGAAACGTTAATAGACCTCTATACCCTAGAGAGCTCCGGGCGATCAAGGAGATCCCCCCAATGCAGCACCAATGGCGTCGCGCTACACCAACCTTCGCATCGGACTGTCCGTGTCGTCGGACCAAGCTCCAGAACCAAACCTCTAGTTTTTCCCTCTTCGTCGATCTCATCCCGCAGAGATTTTTTTTTACCCGGAAGTTTAATGCTCCGAACGGTTTTTGTGTGGGTGTGCTCGTTACCGAGATCTCTGCAGATCACCGAATCAAGGGAAATTTCGCTGCTTAACAGTGGCACAGCATCTTTACTCTTTCTTTGTGCCAGACTCAGCTTGTGAATGACCAGGTTTTTGTGATACCGTCCACCGGAAATAGAGGTCCAGGGTCTCACAAGAAAGAAATTTCTATCCCTGCGGATGAGATCATTCAGCGAGCCGAGTGGGAATCCGGGGTTACTAGCTGGTGGCGCTGTTGGGGGGGGG
>JAALXN010000791.1:0-41551 GCA_012978555.1 Fusarium drepaniforme
CTCAATGCCCACCCCCCAGGATATCATCATACACGCCTGACATCCCTCCCACCACACCATTCTTGTCACGAACTGTCTCCTTCAAGGGACACCCCTTCTTCCCCATGCCGATCTCCTGGCCCACCACAACGTTCTCGCCATGCTCTCGCCTCCCCTGGCATCCTTCAAATATCCCAGTCCACCACCCCGCCGCATCGAACGAGTCTCCATTGTCTTGCATCCCGCTATATACCCTTCCTCGTCTCTACTTACATATTATCTCTTGTCTTCAACCTGATCTCTCTGTACTATACCCATCTAACCTCACCGTCTCTCACAGGCGTGCGGTGACGTCCTCACCAAAAAGAAACTCGATCCTCATCGAAACCGCTGCCGCGGCGCTACCTTCACCTGCATTGATTGCATGGTTCACTTCCCCGGCGTCCAGTACCGATCTCATACCGTACGTATCACAGGACATGGCAGGCATCTTGGGAGTCATAGCTCCCATGTCCTCCCCCTCCCTATGAGCCCCTGAGTTTGTGTCATGTCTTCTGACATCATATAATAGAGCTGCATGACCGAAGACCAAAAGTATCAAGGCGCCCTCTACAAAGACAACAAGAACAAAAACAAGAAACAGAAACACAGTCACCCCAACTACAACCCTCCCACCACTCCTCAGCAGACCCAGGTCCAGTCTCTGTCCCAAGCTATTGTCAACACCAACGACAACAACAACAATAACAACGACGACGAAGACGCTACTATGGCCCACCACGCCTATGTCGAAGACCTCCCTGAAGACCACGACTACGAATGGGCTGAGTACGAGGATGTAGATGACAGCAGCGACGATGAGTTTGCCGATGGCCCCCCACCAGAGGCCCCGACTCCTCCCTCAGCTGCCCCCGAACCTCATGTCGACGTATTCGAGTTCCTCGTTGGAACCGGCCAGACACCCAATGCCTCCAACATGAACCTCGCAGCCTGCCATGCGCTGGCTGACGCTGAGCCAAGCACTTCGCTGGTGCGATACGAACCCAAGACTGAGGAATACCCTTATATGGAGGATGACGATGATGACGACGACGACGACGAGGATGACGATGACGACGATGAACCTGTGGCCAAGTTTGCTCAAGCTCCTCTACCTGAGCCTCAGTTTGTCACACCAGCTCCAAAGACGGAGAGACGTAAGAGCCGAAGCAGCACTGAGAAGAAGGACAAGAAGCGAAAGCGGTTACACGTCGAGGTCCCTAACGACCAGGTCATGACTGATGCGCCACCTGTGCTGCACTCGGGTCTGACTGGTGGTCTGAACCGTATGATGCGCCCCGTCTTCCCCCCATCTCCCGATTACTCTGGTGGTGACGCCCCTGAAGTCTCCCCTGCGAGCCCCTTGAAGAAGACGAAGCACTCGAAGAAGCACGCTGGTCACAGCCTGTTTGGCATGATTGCGGGCGCTACCAAGCCGAAGTCTAAGAGCAAGTCCAAGACCAAGTCGTCAAAGACCAAGTCATCCAAGACAAAGAAGACATCGTCTTCGTCGAAGAAGCACTCTCATAAGGAGAAGAAGCCTCAGCTGATCGAATACCGACCTCAGAGCAAGGACGGCAAGACCGAGCCTGGCAACAACCAAGTGATCCTCTTCAAGCCTCGTGCCGACGTCTTTCTCAGCTTCGTGGATAAGGGACCCGAAAGCGAGAAGGGCATGAGCATGAACAAGGTCTTGAAGCGCTTCCACCGGGAGCGTGAGGCTACAGGCAGTGAGCTTGGCAAGGGCAAGGAAGAGAAGGAACTCTGGCGGTCGCTACGCCTTCGCCAGAACGAGCGAGGCGAGATCGTCTTGTTCTCTATCGAGTGAGTCTCTAGTTGAGGCCACATACCAAAGAAATAAACAAAGAAAGAAAAGAAAAGAAAAGAAAAGAAAAGAAAAAAACAACAGGGCAACCATGGCTGGAAGCCGGACGGATGTCGAATGGGACAATGGAGTTATGAGGTCGCCGATGCATTGGAGCAACGCTTTCACGATACCTTGAGGGACATGTTTTCATTCTGTGTACAAGTTCATTTTTGAGACGGGATGGGAATGGGATAGAAGGGATCCGGCTCGCCCACCAGGTGTGTATCTGGAGGTTGCGACACCCGGATCCCCGGAACCTGGTTGGGCAATTCCGTGTATAACTATACAGGGGAGCAGATGGGCGGACCATGCTTGACGCATTGGACCCCCCTTTTTCTTCATGTCCAGATGAGATTTTCATCTTTGGGAGACTATGTTTGTTTTTTCTAGGAGTGGAATGGTGGAAGGATAATGGGCGGTTGGGGAGCATTGGATGGACAGGACAGGACAGGACAGGATACCACGGGAGACAGACGTCTTGGGAGCGTTTATATAGGGGCGCAACAGCCGCCCCGGGGATGCCCTCTGGCTCTGGCACTGAGCCATGGCATCGTGCTTTGATGTTTTGAGCATCTGATATTGACAACGTAATGTGCAGTATTCTAATCTTGTACATTTGAATTGGAAATCAATCTACATGAATCTATCTGATTTGTTTACATTACGCGCAATGGTAGTATGTGCTGTGCCAGGGCTTCACGACGACACAACGGGCACTCAGGCTTCTCCCTCACCCAATCCCCTATGCATTCCCAGCAAAAGACATGGCCACACTGTGTCGCCGAGGGATCCCTCATCTCTTCTAGGCAGAGTGTGCACTTTCTCTGCTGCCCACCCTTTATGTAACCCATGGCCTTGTCGTTTGTCAACTGGATCCGCGGCACTGTTGCCAGGGGCGTGTGAGTGGCAGCAGCAATATCGACCTTGGACTTGGGGCCCTGTGCACCCTGTGAGAGCAGCAGGTTGTTGTCGCCATTGTAGGCGCCGTCGTGATTGAGCGAAATCTCATCCGAGGGGAAGGCGGCGCGCTCACGCGCAGCGATGGCCGAGTCAGAAAGGGTGGAGCGGATGTGCATGTAGGTCTGGACGGTGAGCTGGACAACGAGTAGGACACCCAGAAGCTCGTAACCAGCGCGGTCGGGCGTATCGGGGACGGTACGTGTGAAGACGTAGCGCAGGGATAGGAGGCGTTTGGAGAGTTGGTAGTAGGTGCCGCTGAAGTAGAACAGGGCGAGGATGACGGCCTGGAAGGGGGCGCCGGTTGTGAAAGAACTGAGGTGCGTGTCGATGTAAGCCCAAAAGCGCGCCTCTCGCCCGGTTGCTGTCTTGTCGCCCCGTTGGCGGAGGGCTTCTAGACGGCGCTCCAGAAGGCGGCGCAACCGGGCGCGCAGGCTGGGTAGTATGCGGGCGGCCACATACGGGAGGAGGATACTGGCCACGACGTAACCCGCGCGGCGATCGATGCTCGGGAGTTTTCCGTCGCGCCCATCAATCTGCACGAGGTCGCAGTACTCCTCTCCGAGAGTGCGGTTGCCGGGAATGGTGGTGAGGGCAAAATATGTGAGGGCGGCCGCCGTCTGGAGCTCCGGTGCGCGGGCGTGGGTCAGTCGGGCGCCGCGAAGGCGACGATGCAGGTCGCTGATTATCTGTGTGAGATGGCCGGTGAAGTAGGCATCCTTCTGGTGGGCGCGGATAATGTCGGGGGCGGTGGCGAACGGGTAAGGCGAGGAGGATTCTGAGGAGGACATGATGGGAGAGATCCGCTCGGCGAAGAGCGTCAGGCGCGCAGGCCTTTGTGGATGGGAGGGTCGGTGTCGGCTGATGCTTCGTGCGAGGGTATACGAAAAGTGCTGCACTATGTTGAAAGTACACTTTAAAATGAGTGTCAATGCTAAAGGTCGATGAATGGGACGAGATGTTGTTGATGAGAAAAGAGACGAGGTTGAAGTTGGAGTTGAGCCTCGGGACAACGTCTTGGGCTCGGGAACGCTAAACCCACAGGAGCAACAGGGAAGGAAGGTGCGCGCCCCGGCAAGCTCCCCGCGTTTTTCTTTCATGTGCCAACTTCTTTCCCAGGTAGGAAAGTGTCGGTCGGTTGGTGGGTACGTACCGGTTGCCGAAGTCGGGTGTCACAACTTGAACTGCCGGGCGGCTTTGTACTTGGGATGAAAGGGCCGAGGAGAGGTTTGGTGTAACATAGGATGAATGAGGTCATGTATTGCTTATTTTGAGTGATTCTAATGCTCTGGACTACAAGTGTATATCGGCACTTGAGCCGGGCGAATGTGTAAGTGCATTTAGACGCACTACCCTGTAAGCCCAGTTGGAATCTGCACTTCTTTTCCAATACATGACTTCCGCGCTTCCCTTTATGGGCTGGTTCTTAAGTAGAATTGTTTTATGTTGGATAGAGAAAGTATTCTTTTATTGGAAGCAGGTGTATTAATATGGCGCTCTATTTAACTCGGCGTGATAAAGAAGAGCAGTTTATGTTGTGATATCCTAAGAACCGAATGCTCCCCAGAATATCATGTTCAGGTCAGAACAAGAAATTAAGACGACACACTTGATTACAAACTGAAATTATTTTCATACTCTCAAGTCGTATCTCTTATAAGCCCATTCATCCTGTAGAACTAGCTCGTTCTTGACAGGAGCTTGAGCATTCCTCAAAGGATCAATGTCTATCGGATGATCCACGATCTTCGCTTCCTAGACTGCTGCATGTCTTTCAACAGACGGGCTGCAGAGGAGGCAACTAAAGCCGATGACAAGAGAGAAACCGACTAGACCGATAATATATACATAAATATGCCTTGTGTTCTTGCTTTCGCATCATTGATTGCTGTGGATCGGGGAATACGTGAGACGGGCATTTCTATTGCTGTTCTGATTGCGATCCTCGATATATAATCTGATAACCAATCTTGATAGAAGCCTCTGTAGATTCCGACGATGCCTGAAGTTAATGAACACCGCCGAGCAGCACCCTAGAGGAGATGAATTCTGTGTTAGAGCGAGAAGAAGGAAGAGAAGAGTCTCCAGGAAAGCTGTAAGGGAAGAGAAGTGTAGAGGGCCTCTCCCGACAAAAGAGAAATAGTAGTCCTCCCTTATCTCGTAGGGTAGCTTCAATGAAGGATGTTGTAGTCTTTTCTTACAGCACTGTCCTAAGTCCTCAAAATAGAAATGGCCCATTCACCGGAGGGGGACTGACGTCGGCTGGGCATAATGCGTGCTGGACGTTTCGTCGATCGTCAACATTGTCCTCCAGGATGGAATGCATGGCAGAGTGGACCTTAGAGACCGATGTCCTTGACACCGAAGATATCCTCATCCGTAATACATGGGTCGAAGAAATAAACACATGGAACGCAGGCCCGGTCATTGCTGATATACGATCCAACTGACATGTAAAGTTTTCCACATGCAAACAAGACAGGCGCACGACAAGGGACATGCGCTAGGTGAAATGGGGTCTCATTATAGACCACCTTTTCTTTATATATGAACAATTATGCCGGGTAAAGATGATTCCTGATGTCGAAGCTCTGGATGAATACCCCGATTGAGGCAGGTTCGGGGATTGCGAAGCTGTTCCAATTATATATACGACATGAAAAAGGAAAAGGGGGCAGGTTTTCAGAGTTTGCTTTGAATTGACATATATCTTAATCTCGTAGTACGATGAGCGAGGGTGAGGGCCACGGCGACAACGACCGTACACGGGGAGGTGATTGCGATCTGTCTATGTTTGAACGCTTCAATGGCGAGGTAAGCTGATAGCTCAGTTGGATCTTGGTTAAGATTGTCAACGTTATATATTCCGTGAAAACTTGCATTCTTGTTGGTTGAGTATCCCGAGATGCCGTTAGGCGGCCTGAGGATGATGTATACCTATATAGAGGTCCATTCCTTGGGAGGATATTGAGTATTTGGCCCATGACTTGGTGATGCACCTGCCCTGCACTTTCACCCAGACTTGGATGATGGATTGATGATGTATATAAGTATGCTCCCAGATCAGATTAGACAACTGTGGCATGCGATGAACACACCGGCAATCGGGTTGGGGCGAAGGAGGGCCCTATGCATGCCACTCTTAACCCTGACCAGAACACTACCGAGTCGTTTCCCGCTCTCTCAAAATGTGCAATGGGATCGAGTTCCGACCACAATAGACATGCCAAACAAATTCAGGTATATAGCTCGCCGTTTTCCCGCCCATGTTGGGACATGTTCTCTTGTCCACAAGGTTCTATAGTCGGCTTCAAAAACTGGCCAGATATTCCGATAATTCGTCATGAAAGGTAATTGGGGCCCCCTTACTGATAGGGGGACTTTTGGTGGCTTGCAAAGATAAACAAGGTGTTACTCAAAACGTCTTCTTTCGTACAACACTGACAGACCGGTGGTTAAAGGTATGGTCCCAGTTGGAGCGATACCCGAAGAATTCGATAACGTCCTCTGCATCGCGCACAGTCTAGTGTCGCGTGATGAATGAGGTCGCAGATGTCCTCCCCTGGGCCAGGGGGTGTCGTTGAATTCGTTCCCTTTAGCTTCTCGTATATATATGACGATCCCAGCAGAGACAGAGGATCGGAGGAACGACCTCGCGGGATCTCCAGGGCCAGATGTAAGTGATAATAGTGATCTAGCCTTGAGCTTCCCGTTTATGGCGTAGTCAACAGCCCACTTGCGTTCTCTTCAGACTTGGTGTGAACCAGGCTTCGGGGCCCCATTCATACACCGTTTTCATTCAGAGAGGATCTCCAAATCATGATTTATATATACGTATGATTGAGACAACAAAAGGAAACGAGAAAAGGCTAAACATTGAGGGAAGACTTGGCTGTACGAACTTGAGCCTTACTAAACCACATCCATCTCTCCCATCCCAGTCCATTCGGCGTCGCTTCTCGTTCATTTCAGGTGTACAAACAGGGAGCGAGCTCAAGGTTGCGCAGGCCCTTAGATGACCAGCAAGGTTTCTTTGAGTTGCCCTCAAAGATGCCGGACGGTAGAGCAGAAGAATTAATTCGCGTTCTATACCACTCTTTACAACATCCTCTCGATTAAAGCTTCCATCAGGGAAGGCTGTGTCCTGAACACCAGAGACAAGTCGAACAACCCTTTGTTAACAGGGGAGCTATTTGACTCACAGACTCCGCAAACACCTGGAAGTCATATCGGTGAAATAATCGATGGCGTTGAACAGTTTCTTTCAGGATCCTCTCGTTCCGTTGTGGTTCTTGTATGTCCATGCGATACGGGCGCTGTCTTTGGGACCTTGATCAAGTCATGCTCGTGAAAGATCGTGGAACCCGCAGCAACTTTTAGCACATCGACTTTGTAGCAAGTTGAATTCAGCCGTTCCAGACAGGCTTGAACGTTTCATACTATCCATGCCGAGGCCAGTATGTCTTTTAATTCTTCCAGGTCTCCCGATATCCTATACGAAGACTGCCCGACACAAGCCACGCTGCTCATGTGCTCTCTTTCCTCCTGCTTGACGAGAACGACAAAAGATCTTGCAACGTTTGCAGTTATTGTCTCCTTGTTGTATATAGAACTTTGATTGCTGCCTTCTTGAAGAAATTGAACGACGTCTTCGTCTTCCATTTATATACCATGGGAGAGGAGAAATTTCGTCCGAAAGCGGTTGAAAGCAAAGCGTGCCTGGAAAGTTGACAGATGATGGGCATATATATAAACGTGTAACACAGAGGCCAGGTGATACCTCCTTTCACACATCATTGTGCGTCTCGCAGAGCCGCGACTGTATCAACTATGTCGGGAGGCTGGGGTACAGTTCCATGGTCTGAGATGGATCCCAACTTAGGGTTGGTTTCCGAAAGTTCTGAAAAGGGAACCTGGTGACCTGGGCGCCCGTTCCTCAGCCGTATCCAAGTCCTGGCCTTGTACTGTGCATCCTTTCGTATATATAGTCAAGTGACATTCCACCTTATCCATGTAAAGTTGTATTTGCCTGTTGTGAGGTCCCCACCGTGGTCTTCATGTCTGAGGGCCGACAGTCAGCCGGAACTAAAATTGTTGAAGGGTTTGGTCAAGTATATTGTTTATTTGACACCGTTTGGGTGCTCGGACACGGTGCATCTATCCAGAAGAGGTAAAGAATCGTGGCTGACAACCCAGAACCTCGACATTGGTGTGACTGGATCAAAACCATTGATCCTCAGCTGTAAGAGCCTCATTGCTTCGTCGGTATCTGGATGATCGTCAAAGCCTTCTGAACGGGCTATGACGTGTTAGGGAACCCTTCCGTTTGGGAAGAGGTGTTCCGTATCATTGAGACGTGTGTATTCTTGCGGAAGAGAAGCAGAGAACAAAGTCCATCCAGAGAATATGTTGAACGCAATAAACCACCTATGCCAACGGCAAAAAAGTGAAAGATACCTTTCAACAGGTACCGTGGGAAAAACCGGGTCTTATTTCTGCACGACAAAATAGCTGTTGGGCGAATTTCCTGGAACACAGAAGTCGGGACACTGTATATCGTGAAGGACTTTTTTCTGACTGTAGAGATATATAAGATGTGGCTGACAGTTCACAACTTCAAGAGCAGTGTTGTTTGAGCCACCTGATCTCGCCGAAACCATTTGATATCAGGATCATTGTTCACCGTTGCTAAATGTATAATAATCGATTATCGTTGTCGACGGATCCCAATCCCCAGAAGGATATGATTTGAGGAATTGGCTAGTTGCGCAACGTCTGAACTCCTGGAGGCGGAGACTAAGCGTTGAATGTGCCCCCTACAAGAAACGATGGTCAACAAATGCCACTCTTGGGGAACATTAATCTAAATATATATATATTTGAAGTGATATTTCGTGGCAAGTATATATATGAGGTGGAAGAGGCCAACTCACAGTTGATCACGTTGTTGTCTTGATCTTGTCGTTAAAGGGAGTGAAAGTTCGGGACAAGAAAGGGGGGAGGATGAAGGGGTATTTATACACGAGATCTGAGATGTGGACACCATGCCTTTGACCAAGAAGTCCGTGGATGATGCGTGTGGTTTGTAGATAGTTATCATTGCTTGTCAAGCTGTCTACAAGAACTGGACAACTACTTGTTAAACTCGGGCAAATAGTTGGTGACAACGCTGTCTGACAAAAGGGGACTTGACTTGCTTGCAAGACTGGCCTGCCAGGGGGAATTGATGCCAAAGGGATTGTTCGTCGTTGTCAGTTGACAATCTTTTTGTGCCCACCTGGAGAATTGTTGGCTATTTGCTACACCGTCGGATTTGCTCTGCCATTTTGACCCCGTCACTTGCTGCCACAGCAAAAAAAACAAAACACAATTGTCAAACTGTTCAACTCCCAACATCACCCACAAAACAACAACACGATTCCAAACTCAGAAAAATCGCCAAAAAAAGCAAAAAAAGAAGCTGATGGGCGACAGAGAGCATTGCTCCCGCCAGGGCTTGAACCTGAGACCTTCGCATTACCGATATTGCAGCCGAAAGCTGAAGTATTAGTACGACGCTCTAACCAACTGAGCTACGGAAGCCAATCAGCTGTTGTTGATGTGGCTTGCCTAGTTTGGATTCTTGAGCATGACACAGTGGGGAGGCTAACCAACAACATTGAGGCCCTGATCATGAACGGGGTTCAAAATGAATCACGCTTTGAGTTTTCGGGTTAAATGCCTATCGGACGCGCCAGGCTCAATCTAGTACCACCCCCAATAGCCAACATGAGCATATGCTGTCGCAAGTGCATACCGGCCCAGAATAACATGTATCGATCTCGCCACGAGCTTCCGCACGTTGCGGACTTGCTCTTTGAAGCTCAATTGGCGATGATCCTGTGATTCAAAATGAATCCGCCGTGAGGGGGTGATTCAATTCCAATCACGCGTGCAATGAACGGGGTTTTGGTACTAGACATTGGCTAACCTAATTTTATGCACCAGCATGTCCCTCTCCAAAACGTGATTCATTTTGAACCCCGTTCATGATCAGGGCCTGAGTCAGGTTCAAATGCAGGGTGAGAAAGAGAGTGAGTTTCGAAAAGACTATTGCGAGTTGCGTATACTTATTGACAGTTGTCGTTGAGTTTCCGACAAAAAATCCTAAGCAATTCGAAACTGAACAACTCCTAATTAGGAAACAGATGAGTTTGATGCTATATTTAGGGAAACGTAAGTATCTTCACAATGATAGGACTCTGCTCTAGACTTACTAAGGCGGTTGATTGCAGCAGCCAAGGACGTACAATCAACGTAACTCCCGCTGTCAAACTTCTATAAGATTGCCTCACTTGGTCAACATCCACCTGTCAAACGGTGCATGTGTAACAGTGATATCGATAGTCTATTCAATCGTATGGTTTGCCCATATTATGCAACACTCTTTACAAGAAAAAAAAAACGAATAAAAAAAAAATACCCCCCACCAACTCCTTGATTTACTTCAAACCTCTCATTCTAGTCATTGCGGTGGTCCCAGAGGCTGGTTAAAGTCAAAGGGAGCCATGATGCCCTGCTCGCTTCCTTGGAGCTGCATGCTAAGAAACTCGTCGGTCACGAGGGTGCCTAGCTCCTCCCCCCACTGGGCCATGAGCTCTGCCGTGACGTTGTGGCTGAGCTCCAGGCCGTTCATCAGGTCTGGGACGTTGAGGGGGTCCTCGGGGGGTACCACCACTTGTGCGTTGCGGGCTCGCACGACATAGTCCTTGATTTCGCCCATGCATGGCCACGTATGTTGGACCTCCTCCATGGCGTCGATGATGGTTGAAAGTGAGCGTGCAATGTCCGAATCGTCCCACGAAGCGCCCTGGAAGAAGCGTTTCATCATGATTGTGCCCGCTGCCGTAGATAGAGTCTGTACAAAGTCTAGGGGTAATGAGCGGAAGCGGTAGTGTCTCGAGTACGTCCTCATGAGCCTGAGGATGGCCTGCAACGATTCGTAGCAAATCTCGACATCTTCACTCTCGGCTATGCCTGGCTTCTCATACATATGCGAAGGCGGCCGGTGAAGGATGATCATGATGGTATGGAACAGCATACTAGATTCTGTCAGCAAATAGGAACCCACAGCTCAGGAGAGCCCACTCACTGCATGCGGAGCACAGAGGGTTGCACAACGCCCACTGTCCATTGGTTCCAGTGAAGGGTGCCAGGAAGGCTCGATAACCACTTTGTCAGCGACACGTGTATCTGCCTTGACCTGGCCGCTGCCACAGTCGCATCCACGTTGCCCCGACGGTTCTCGAAGAGATCGGTGATCATGACGTGGGCAATCTTGCATAGTTCGGCCTGGTAGATGAAGGATCCGACGAGGGCGACACCGTCCTCAAACTCTGTCGCAGAGGCTCCTTTGCAGATGTACGTATCGAGAAGGCCTTCCCAATCTGGAGGATACTGCAGCCTGATGGTGTTACGCACGTCAGACTCGCTCGGATGCAGAGCCGGAGGCCTTCCAAAGTAGAGGCTCAGCTGCTTGTCGGCGATGAAGATGGCCCAGTAGACTCGTCTCAAAATCTCCGTGTCTCGGTTCGAGGGCCCCTCTATCGAGGCATCCCAGTTGTTCGGGTCCAGATGGAGACCCATCTCATGCGCAAGTCGAAAGGCCATACCGGCAAAGAGCCAACCCTTTGACGTATGGCCTACACCAATCTCACGGTATCCTAATAGGGCCAGGGCCTGCAGGGATGTGAGTTCTGGACTGTCGAGGGTTGCGTAGATGAGCTGCTGAGCCTGGTTGGCAAAGATGTCCGAGACTGATCGGAAATCGTCCAGCTGCATGGCGCCAAGAGAGCAGATGGCGAAGAGGAGGGCATCCGAGTAATACCTCCCCGAGCCCACATCGTAGTCGCGCAAAAAGTACTCGCGGTAGACGAGCATGTGAAACTGATACTGGTACTTGAAGTAGGCAGCCATGCAAGTCTGCGATGTCTCGTCGTGAGGCGCATAGACGTAGCTGGGATCACGAGGGCTGCTGGTGACGCTGTTGTCGGTCATGGTGTTTGGCATGGACCCGAGCATGGGAGGAGCCGAGTGAGCTTCAGAGTGAGAAGTGCCATCGTTAGACGACAGAGAAACATCCTGCGAGAGGTGAATGTGAAAGGCGCTGGTGCCTCCAAAGAACTGAGTGGCATGGCTCGACCGCGGACGCCGGAGCTGACCGGAGCGCACCTGAGCGGCAACCACCTTGGGGTCAGTGTTTGACTTTTGATGATCTCCAGGCGACTTGTGCGAGAGATCGAGTGAAGCTGGAGGAGATAGGGCCAGTTCTGATAGTATGTCGTCCCTCTCGGTGCTGTCAGCCACGGCGAGCTTGCGAATCAGCAGCTCTAGCGAGGCGACCTGACCCTCTAGAGCCTGTACGTAACCCTTGGATATCGGCCTTGGTTTGAAGTTTTAGTGACCGCCGTTCCTGATGCTGGCCTGATTTTTGACGGAGCATACCGTTGCTTCTCTCCACTTCCGCTGAGGATACACTCTGTGCCCGCCTTGACGCAACGCGAGCATGGACGCTTGCGGTCACACTTAATCTAAGAGAGGGAGAGAGAGTCAGTCATGAGAGAATTAACAAAGTTGGCAGAGACAATGCGTACCTTGCGACGACGACATCGTTCGCATCTGGTTTTCAAAAGAGCATCAGCGCATTTGAGCCACTGGAGTGGAGCCTCACGAAGGGGGGGGGGGGTATAGACTCACGATATCTTGATGGACTCACCCATCGGAGTCTCCTCCATGGTGACGAGTTCGGCTCTGACGGTTTGCGTGGTGTGGTGTGAGGTGATATATGAGAGATAGGAAAAAAGAGAAAAAACCTTTTCAGGAACCAAGATGGCTCAGCTGATAGACGATAGCCGAGGGGGGGACCTTTAAGAGGCTGATGGGATGTGGTTGCGGCGGTCGTGGTCGTGGTTGGCGGTGGAAATTTAGGTTGGGGTAGCAGTCGAGATGCGCGCTAAATATGGAATCCTCCGCTGTCACTTGACCTCCATCGCTCGCAACTAACTACTATCACGACAGAATTGGATTTGGATATATATGTTTGTTCCATCAATTTTGTTTCAATTCCTTTTATTTTCTCATAGACACTTGATCACTGACCTAATTTGTCTCGTCCATAAACTCTCTACCCCTCTGCCCTCTTCTCTGCAGGTCCCGTCGTCTCTTCACCTAAACACACCCTGGCATGACCCATCTTGCATCTGTAATTAGGCAAATCTCATCTCGCAGCTAGGTAGTAGTAGTTATTCACTCACTCACAACCGTCCCGGCAAATAATGTCCTCATTCGTCGCGTCCAGAACCAGCATGTGTCCCGGCGCATGCGCCATGACTAAACCCGCCAGTTCGGCCCTCATCACCGCCTCTTGGGGAGTCACACCACATCCCCAGAAGACAGGTATCTCGTCATCCTGAGCCTCGCTGAGAGGTCGTCTCCCGTCCATTGTCAGCGGTGGTGCTCCCCACTCTGGGGAGTCAATGTCGCTGATGCCCAAGGTCTTTATCGCCTCCCATCCCCACGCGATGGGCTCGCCGTGTGTGTTGCTGTGCCTGTTGGTGATGCGCCGGACGAGGTTGATGTCTTGCTTCTTGTAAGGCCTCATTGACACAACATATGTGCCGCCTGTAAAGACTCCCGATGGACAGAGAGGTACCGTAGTTCGGTACATGGGCACGTTTCTTCCAAGGACAGCATGACGGGGAGGCAATCCAGCTGTCGTCAACTCTGCCTCAAAGCTGTAACTGCAGCCGATGAGAAAGGCCACATGATCATCCGTCCACTCCGTCATGATGTCGCTGCAATTGGCCTTTTGCAGTCGAGAGTCCTTGTACACCATATACCGCGGGGCATCAGTCCTCAAGTCAACTCCTGGGGCCAGTATCTTGTCTCCCCCCAGGCCCTGGATCCATGACTTGACGGCATCGTATCGGCCAACAGTCGCTGATTCAGCCAGCAACGGACACGGGACGGGATTGCGAGCGCATAGCATTCGAAAGTCTTCTGCATATCGGGATGGGAGGACGATGAGATTCGCCTGGACATGGCCTGGGGCTAGTCCTGAGGTTGAGGTTGTGTGTAAGTTTTCACGTGCAGCCGTTCGAACGTCTTTTCCTGTGGCTAGCATCAACACCATCGTAACGAAATCATGCTAAGACTATAGGAAACTTGATAGGTAAACAGATTCTGCTAACAATACTTTCGACATTAGGTAGATCAAAGGAGGTGATGACATGTTTAAAAGAAACCCAAGTTGACTATTGATGGCAACTGGTAGTACCCTGTTGGATCCTCAGGTTGTCAGTCGCGAACCAGATCAGCTTATCTTCAATGAAACCTCAAAACCTGCCCCAAGTGCGCATTTCCCGCTCCCAAGACATGATAACGCCAAGAAAACCCTCGCTTCAGTCATAGTTTTAGCTTGGTGTCAGTCTTGGTCTTCATCCTGCCGGACATCCGCCTCCGCCTTTTCACTAGGCGTTATTCCCACCAGCATGATAGTCTTCAATTTCTCCACACCATGGTCCTCCAAAACGAAGATCTTCTTCATCAGAGCCCGAGGATTGTAGTGTATTCTCCGAATGCCGAGATAGTTTTGTCGAGAGAGCTCGTTGTCTGTTGACAAGGACTGCCGTCATACCCTCATGTACTAGATTTAGACCTATTGAGACACATAGACATTGTCACCGGAACGTCACTTTTGGATAGCTATTGAGTGACGGCATGTCTAGGAGAAAAAACCTGCATGTGTGGGTTGCAGTCGCGTCCAACCTTGTCTCAAACTATCTTAGGTTTAAGTAATGATGGTTGTTGTCGCTGTCGCAACTTTACCCAACGTGTATCCCCAACCCCGAGCTCCTATCCAAAGATGCCTCCAACCCCAAGATATCTCCGAAGAGGGAGGGCGCCTGACACCTGTTGAAACACATTACGGGCGAGGCGCTTCCGCGTTGCACTCCTCGAGGCTTGGCCTGAGTGAACGCGACCCGATATGTACCACCATCGGGATCAATACTTTGCTTGAGTTATAGGAACTCGTTCAGCTCTCATAGCCATGAAGGACCAAGAGAAACTACTGATGTCAAACAAGAAAGACATGGCCAATCATCCTTGGCATAGCCTTTAGGATATGTTCACTGTTGTGCGAGGATCTATCGACCTGAGGGATATATCTTCCTGACTTACACGGGATTGAGAGAAAATGGGACACCCATCGCGATCGATCGATCGATCATGTTCTATGATTTGACGCTGCTGTCGTACTCATTTGAGTTATGGAGAAGCGAGCTATGCCGGTAGTTGGCAATCCCTTGCATAGACATGAACTTGAGGGGCTACATTCTCTTTACCTGTCTTCTTAGGCTACGTGTGTGAGCATCTTCTGAGCCCTCAACTACTCATGTTCATCTGGTCTCCTTGGCTGGACATTGACGTGTAACCTTTCAAAGAACGACACTGCTTCACAGACCTAGAGCTGTGATGGCCGTGACTCCTTGCTGCATTGACGATGAGGTTTGTCTGTTACCAGGCCTGAGCTTCATCTTGCCCTGGCTGTTGCCTTTGGACATTTCTAGCCATCTTGCTTGCCTTGGCGATGCCGCTGGATAGTACACTGGCTTTCTTATTAAGACAATGTTCACCTCTCGTATCGTCATACAAGATATCTCCTCTATCCTCTTAGTTGAGGCACATCGCATTGATGTCCATGCGCAATAGACTCAAAGTTAAGGCTGAGGCGCCTTAAATGACCTTTCATGCAGGAGCATAGACCTGCTTGACAATGCCGTCATTGCAGTCAGCTCTATATCAAGTGCCGTTATCTACTTGCATTTCGACACTTGATTCGTTCCCACATTCCGCTGAAACAGGAACGCTGACCTCATGGCACATGGTCGCAATGAAGACGTCCTGAGCAAGCGCCAACAGTCAAGGTCGCATGAAACAACCTCATCTCTAAAAAGGGCGGGGAATCACGTCCTAAGCCTGGGGGTTTAAAGAATGATTGGCGATGGTCTTGGGCGTGGGCCGACAATAGCGGACGCACACAACCAACAGACGGTGTCGGTGCGTGCTCCGCCTCGGCGTCAAGGAAGGCCCCGGGTTAGCGATGTCGGTGACGGCATCGTGAGGGGGCAGGGACACCGAGTTTCGTCGGACATCAGAGTGAGCCTCTGAACGGAGACGGACTTGAGCTCCGTCGGGCGGCCGTTATCCATGGGTAAAATTGTAAGCGACCTGGGGTAGTCAGATTTAACATTAAACATTGCATTGGCGGGAAGACAGGCAACCGAGGCAGTCAAAGATAGCGCGCGATGAGTGAGTGAGTGAGTCACCTGACAAACGTGGTTGGGCTCAAGTCAAATCGAAGCACCAACCGCCCAGTTTATTCGGCGATTTCCCGACTGAGACATTGTGATGGCAACCAACCCGAGATGTTGGGTCGCGTCGACCTTTGTTGTTAACCTGAAACCCTCCCTCCTCGCTTGAGCCTTGGAGGGGGGGGGGGCGCAGCGACTGTTTTCTCACTGAGGTTATCGAATCTTGGCATCCATAAGGCACACACAGTCAGCTCTCTCCTCTTCAGCCTTGCGAGGGAGGGGGGGAGATCGGCGAGTTCAGTCGGTGATAAGAACAAAAAAAACCTTACCGCGGATGAAAGGTACTCGGTTCCGGATTTGCGCTTTAGTGGGTTGGTGGTCCCCTCGGAAGAAAGATAGAGCCCGAAGGGATCATGCAGGGTCTGGCCAAGGGCCAAGGGCATTGAGGGATAATAATGTGTGCTGTTCATGGCCCCATTCCCGTTCCTACCGCACGGAGGGGATGTCGCTTAGGTAGAGACGAAGCGAAGCGCCTTGTTCCTGGTCAAGGCCAAGCCCTGGGCAGTGACTCTCTCTCTCTCTCACGAGAAGCTCTTTTGAGTGTAGTCAGGTCTAGAACTCGGACCCGCAGGGGAATTCGGCCGGATAAGCCATCAACGGAACCAATAACGCCTCGCACGTTTTTCGAAAGAGCGGGACCTTGCGGTTGGCGCCGACACAATAGACCCCTGTGAGCTGTTGGTTGATGTTAGTCTTGGCATCTTGGCAAAGGCTGATGGTGTTGAAAACTTCCATGGGTGAATGCAAGGGCAAGCAGAGCTTATGATTTAATGGTCAGCGCACGTGACCCCCTCTGACCATTCACGTCCAAGATCTTTCAGTCTAAACCGCCAAGACCACCCCATCCTCTCGCATTCCCCCCCCTTGTGTCCAGCTGTGCATGGCACGGCATGGCAGGGCATTGCAAAGGAACCCTGCCTGCTGCCTTTTGTGCTTTTGTGGGTGGCGATGCTTTTTCCAATGCTGGCCTGGGCTAAGTTACCAGGCCTATCCAGACCTGGGAAGCCAAGCAAAAAAGGCGGCTCGAGAGGTGAGAAACCGAACAGGCCTGTGAGGTCTGTTGGTTCCTGGGCTGTTGGTTCTCTCTTAAGTATGTCATATCTTCCTTAGTTGCAGGAGGACCTTGTTCTCGGAGGGTTCTTATTCTTAATCTACGTTTAATTCTCCTGCTTTGCCTTTCATGGCTTCTTCATTCAGTCTGGTATTCGTCTCTTGTGTTTCAAACAAGACTCGGTGATTGTCGACTCTCCCACATCCCGATTATCGTGCCACTTTATCAGCTCGCCCTCTCTTTAGAGGCAGCAGCCGGATCTCTTTACCCCCCGGGGGAAAGCTGTAAATCACTCAGCTGGAAAGTAGACGGACGGGGAAAAATGTCTTCTACAGCCGTCACCCCGAAGGTGCCGGAGGTATCCTCTGAAGAGTCTGGGCGCCCATCCGATCACTCCGCAGCACCTCCCGAGCAACCACCAGTAGAGAACAAGCCCAAGCGGAAGAGGTGGATACTCATTCTTTCTATTGTCGGTGTTGCTATCGTGGTGATATTGGCACTGACGCTTGGGCTGTACTTTGGCCTGAAAAAGTCGAGTGGTGAGGGTGGAAGCCATCACGAGAGCCAGAATGGGACTTCGACTGACTCGACAGGCTCAACCGATTCGACAGACTCAACCGACTCGACAGGCTCAACCGGCTCGACAAACTCAACTGACTCGACCAAGAACGGCACAAATCATGCAATTGATGACAGTGTCGTTGATCTGGGTTACTCCAAGTATCGGGGTAGGGAGTTGAGTAACGGTATCACCGTTTTCCTCGGCATGCGCTTTGCTAAAGCTCCCATCGACGACTTGCGATGGCGTGCTCCTGTTGCCCCTGAATCCACTGATGATGTTCAGAGCGCTGAGGATGTAGGCAATTTCACTCTAACTTGGAACATAATGAGGCGTTCATTCATACTAATTGACTGTAGTATGGCAAGGTTTGTCCCGGTGTGAAGCAGGGCCTCGGCGGCCAATACGATGAAGACTGTCTTTTTGTCAACGTCTGGACCCCGGCCACTGTCAACCCCGACAAGAAGCTTCCCGTGATGGTGTACTTTCAATCCGGTGGTAAGAGATCTCCAAAGCTTCTCAAACGGCGTAGCTCACCCCTGGAACAGGCTACATCCTCGACTCGGCCCCTTACACCAACGGCACGCAGCTCATCGAGACTTCGGAAAACAACATAATTTTTGTCACCTTCAACTACCGCGTCGGTCTCTGGGGTTTCCTTGCCGGAAAAGACGTCAAGGAGGATGGAGATCTCAATGTTGGTTTGCTTGACCAGCGTATGGTGCTCAAGTGGCTCCAGCAGCACATCTCCAAGGTAAGATAGACTCATCAGGATTACAAACTGGGACGGTATGCTAACCATATAAAACAGTTTGGGGGTGATCCTGAACATGTTGTGATCCACGGCCAGTCCGCTGGAGCAGGATCCGTTGCTCTCCAACTCGTCGCCTACGGTGGAAAAGACGACAGCCTCTTCGCCGGCGTCATCTCCGAGTCCACCTTCATGCCTGGCCAGCCCAAGTACGAGGACCTAGAGTACCAATACGAGGACATCCTCACCAAAGTCGACTGTCTCGACGCAAAGGACAGAATGGCCTGCCTGCGCGGCAAGAGCTCCGAGGAGCTGCAAGCGCTCAACAGACAGGGTCCTTTTGTAGACCGCACTTATCCGGCCAAATTCTACTGGGCTCCCTGTACCGATGGCGATATGTTCCCTGACTATCCGACCAAGCTTTATGAGAGGGGCGAGTATGTCAAGGTACCGCTTCTATTCGGTGCCTGTACCAATGGTGAGTCTCTTCTCATGATCAATGAATCTATCTTGACTGTATACTAACCCGGTTTCAGAGGGTTCCAATTATGGTGTCAACGCAGGCAGCTCTGCTCAGTTCATCAGGTTCATGTTGAATGAATACCCCTATCTCACCGACGACGACACCGAAACCATCCTCGATCTATACCCCCGCGAGCCAAGTCTCCCCAAGCACGACATCTGGTTCCCCTCCGCCTCACGAGCCTACGGTGAAGTCACCTTCATCTGTCCGGTTAACAATATCCTCAACGCCGTCGCCGAAAACTCCCCCAACGCTACTGATATCTGGTCGTACCGTTACAACGTCCAGATCAAGGAGTTTGTCGAAGAAGGCCGTGGTGTCCCTCACGTTGCCAACGCACCCGCGGTTTTTGGCCCATCCATGACGGCCTCTCGATCAGGAGCCAGCTACTACACCTACAACGCCCCAATGGTTCCTATAGTTATGAACTACTGGATCAGCTTCGTCCGCGCTTTCGACCCTAACAAGTACCGTTACGAGGATACTCCGCGATGGGAGAACTGGGGCGATGATCAGCAACGTCTGGTGTTTGAGTTGGGCAACTTGACGATGGAAAGCGTCGATAGCGGCGAGTTAGAGCGATGTGAGGCGTGGTTGGACATGGGCAATTCCACCAAGCAATAATGACGATGATATAGACGGTTATGATGGTGATTCAGCCATTTGTTGGAAAGTGATTTCACCTCTGTTTTGCAGCTATGATACCCCTAGCCCAGACAATAAAGAATAATCTTGATTCAGTCTATCTTGACTTCGTTCAACGTCTAAACTTGGTCTTTCATCATCACTTGACCCTACTACTCCATATCTCTATTTCTTTAACCAGCTGGGGACTTGAGGCCAAATACTAAGAATACACTTGCACCATAAACAAGTGTTCTGATTGCAATCGCTCTAGTATCTACGAGTGGCACACGAAATTCATTACACACTGACTTCCTGGAGGGCTTGGAATGAATCTTCCAAGCGGTTAACCTCAGCCACTAATATGACTGCCTCCATTGCCTGTCATTGACCCCTGGCGTCCCTGGCCACCGAGACCCTGAATCATCGCTTATGTGAACCTTGGTGTAATTGGAAAACATCGTACCATCAATCCTCTGAGTGCCATGGGCGATTCAAAGTTTTTCTTACATAGGATCGAACTGCCCGTTTCGCCTCTGATGCCCAGCGCCGTACTCGTCGTGTTTTATTGTGTGATTTGTGCTGAAGAGCCTGGCCTGTTGGGTTAGATTCGATACCGGATTCGTCGAAAGAGCTGTAATGACCAGCACTGGGCCGTAGAGGCGTTGGGTCGCTACCGTTCACAGCTGATACCCTTCGACGTTTTCTTATCCTCGCTCTCGGTGCGGTTCTTGGCCGGAGAAATGATACCTTTGTTCCTAGTACCTTGGAATTCCTCGATCGGCCAGACGAAGCTTGTGGTCTCGATATCCCGGTTTCGTTTCCAGGATTTGGTTGGGGGACTGGTGTCGCTATTGCAATCCCCCTATGCGAAGGGGGATAAGTGATATCGAACTGATCAGATGGATGATACCGACCTCTCGTTGTTGACTCATCGATGCTGGGGAGTCTGTTCTCCCCTATTCCTAACTGAGCAAGTTGTTCCTCGAGGGCTTCCCCGAAGCTAGAACGGTTGGTTAACGTTTCCTTTTGGGGAAAATGTTTCAGTTCCAAGAGAGAATTGAAATGTCCAAGATCGGCGTTGCGTATGACTGTACCGTCATGAGCCAATGGCTTCTGATTCATTTTGTTGCGAGATACTTTGAGCCGAAGCCTGGGTTTGATGGGATTGCTGGAGCTTCTCTCAGGGACTGTCGAGGAATCACCACCTTCTCTTTGAAATCCTGCAGAATGGGATGATCGTAGTCGAACTTTGAATCGGGAAGGGTTCGGTCGAAGCTGCTGGCGAGAGCGTGGTTCTAGAGTTTCATCGTAAAAGAAAGATTTCAAAGCCACAGTGCTTGCATTTGGCTCCGGCTCGACAGGTACGGCTGCATTGACTGGACTGGAATACAACAAGCCCGTCGAAACCTCGGTTTCCGTCGAGGGGGTTCCATGAGGAGATTCAGCCTTTAGAGCCTCGTCGGGTAATGGAGGCAATGCTTTCATTAGCTGCGGGATACTGTTCGTTACTCTGAGTTGCTTGGCAGCAGAAATAGGGCTAGGGGACAAGATAGGCATCTCGACGTTTGCCCCCTCTCCTGGATTGGGGACGGCAGGAATCGAGTCCTTTGGGACAGCAATGGTGGTGGTAGCAGGATTCCGGCGATGGCGACCTCTCCCTGCTCGTCCCTTCGTTGTCATAGCGTACACTTCTAGTTGGGATAGTTGGTTTTCAGGGCGTGAAGGCGCTGGAACTTCTGGGAAGCCTTCTCGGAACTGCTCCTCTTCTTGACAAGCAGTGATAACCTTTTCTCCATCTACCTCTTCATTAGCCAAGAGATCGCGTTGGCTGCCTTCGGATAGTTGGGCAATAGAACCACGCTCAGCTAGCATGGAATCGGAAGAATAGTTGTCCTTGTAGAGGCCGCCTAGATGCACCGTATCTAGGCACGGGGTATTGGGCTCGGCTCCTAATGTCTTGGAACGACGACAAGTCTTGGGGCTGGATGGATACCGTGTGTTTTGAGGGATCGAAGGCGATTTCTAGAAGCCATCGACTTCAATTTGGTCCATCAAATGCTGAAAATCCGCGGGTGGTGCCGAGCTTGAATGCACACGTCTTTCATGTGCCCAAACACTCTGAGAATCAAGGGTGGCACTGGTTCCAACTGAACCGTAGCGGGATAGAGTATCTTCATGCGCGTGTTGGTACCCTCGAGCTACCTGCTGATCAGCCTTATCCAAGTCTGCGCCTGACTGGATATCTGTGTCTTTTTCTGACGGTGCTTCAGAGCTTTCTGTTAACTTTGGTTGGCATCGATACACAGGGGGTTTGATCGCCTTACCTTTGAAGTTGGTTCCGCTCGAATCGATGGTTGGAGGGGTATCCGAATCGTCCGTAGTCTCTGTACCATCCGTTCTCAGTAAGAAGGGATGTCTGGTACCCCCTGCCCTCTGGGGAATTGGGCAAAGAGGAGCAGCATATTCCGGTTCGTACGGGGCCTCGTTTTCGAACTCTTCAGTATAGTCGTAGTAAAAAGAGCCTGTCCCGCGTGCTGGGGGCATGTTGGTATCGAGTGGCATCCCTTGATACATCTCCACAATAGATGTCAAACTGGCTGACCGAATACTTTGGTCGCTGGAGCTTGTATGGCGGTACTGGGGCCGTGGTCCCCAGTATTGCATTCTGTTTGGTGTTCTTGAGCGACCAGGTCCTGGACCATACTGGTACGGTCCTGGAGATGGATGTGATGGCAATGAGGACGTCGATCGACTGAAATCAGGTCGCAGCGATAGAGGAGGATATTGATGATGGCCTCGAGGGCCTCTGGGTTTATGAGACCAATGGACAGTGCGCTGTTCCTGCAGTGAGATGCTGCCCAGAAGAAAGGGATACTAGGGAGACAAACCTGCGAGACCCTATCAATCCCAACCATCCTGCTGTAATCAATGACTCCGTTATCTGACATTGCCGGAGAAGCAGGCCGAACCCCAGGCCTTCTTAGGCGTGTTGGATATGGAAATGGGGAGCGAGGGCGTTGGAGGCCACTTGTGCTTGGTAGGCTCTGAAAAGTACCGGAAGATTTGAAGGACGGTATTCGTCTCGAACTGCACGTTGTCAAGGAGTGGGATCGATAACCATCCTCGGAAGAGGGCGACAAAGATCGAGAAAGGGATGGATGTGCCGGTGAGCCATAGAGCGAAATGATCTCGGATGTTGTGTCTCTATACGAGGGCAGTGATTTGCGGTCGTCTCGACCAAGGCCGTCCTGAAACCTTTTGGGATGAGAGCGAGAAGGACGCTTCTGTACTCTAACTTCAGGCCTCGGACGTCGAGGATGGCGGTGCCCAATGGAAGGGGTCGGAGGCTTGATGGAGAAGATACCAATATCCCCGGTCTCAGTAGTCGTCTTCAGCATGCTCTCGAGGGGACCAGGGGAGCGGAGAAGAGCAGAGGTCTCATTCAAACTCTGGTACGGCCGCCGTAGCTGGGAGGGAGGTCGCAGTCTGGAGACGTCATTTAGTCTCTCGTGGGCTTGATAGGAACTGTGGAGCGAGGTTTGGCTGATTGATCTGTGTCGGGAATCTTCGAGATCCATGGCGATACATTGATGTCTCGACGTGCCGAGACTTGAGGGCATATAATTAACTGGGAGATATGCGAATGCTCATCGACGACAAAGTGACCAAGAAGACCAAGAAAGCTGGAGTAGGCGATTACAAGCCAAAATGACAGGCGTCACAGGCAGATTGAAACACATTCTCGGAGGGAAGATTGGTGAATGTAGGAGAACTACGGGTAATGGAGAGGCTGAGGCATTCATTGAGAGGCAGGAGCAGAGAAGGAGTTTTGGAAAGAGCACTTGGCTGACTGGAGTTTTCCAGGAGAACACCTTCTGTGTTTCAATGGCACTTGCCATTTTGGTCGTCTTTTTGGTGTTGAAGAGCAAAGGAAGGAACTTGAGAGGGGCAACAGTGACAGATCAGAGAGTAGCAGTGCCAACTCAAAGAGCAAGAATCACAAGATCAGTTTGACAACGCAAAGCTCCATGACGCTGCGTGTTGCGTGGGTGTGCAGAAGAAGGACAGAGGCTTCATGCAGAAGTGGGTCCAAGTTGCCATGAATGAAGCCATCACCGACGTCGAGTTCTTCCCAAAAGGCAGGTCCACAATTGAAAGAGTCATTTTTGCCAACGGTGTAGGATCGGCCATGCACTAGTCAGGGGGATTTTTTTTTGCTATGGAACCCAACGAACGTGAAACAATTTTCTGAAATGAAAGGCCATACGTTACCTTCGGGTTTGAAAACTCTCAAGTCAAAGAGGATTTGTTGGTCAAATCAACGGGTCAACAATGCTTGGTGAGTCGAATCAACGTCGGTGGCGCCTCACCCAAACGCCGTCCCCCTGTCATGACCGGCAGGATGGGCGTCATCAAGCATTCGCTACGCTTTGACGGGGATGATTGTGAAGTGGTTGTCGACTGTGTCTGTGCAATCACCATCCAGCAACTTTCCTCACCGCCGAGTCTTCACGTGCAAGTCGAGTCGAGTCCCTTTTTTCTCATTGCCGGGTTGTCACGGGATTTGCCTCCCTGTCACGCGGTTTCCCAAGAGATTACAGCGCCCGGACCAGAGCCTACCTAACGAAACGAAAAAAAAGAACCTTACCCTTCTCCCGAGGCATTCCCGTGATCTCCCATTAAACCCCCAGCCCAGTGGAGGGTAAGAAGGGCCGGGACCCGCCAGGAGAAACATTCATTTCTTGGGCACCAAACCCGTTGTCTCCCTCGCGGACGGCCTCGACCGAATGCTTGTTTTCTCGTGTAGCGTGACTCATTACCCTCCATGTCCATAAATAAAACACATTGTCTTGATTGTTGCCCTTGGCAAGGGGACATGAACTGGGTCTGGAGTCTGGACGGGGACGGGACCGGAACCCCGTACCGAAAACGGGTGGCCGCAGAGAGCCGAAGTGAAAGAAACTCGAGGCATCTGACTCGGCAACAGGGTTTAATTAGCAGGGCATGGGGCTTGTGGCTCTTCTGGAAGCGCTACCACCCAAAGCGCTCCAGGATGGCCGCTCTTGTCAAGACGGCTCCCGATGTGGCTTGAACCGTCGACGAGTAGAGGGTCCCCCTTGGCCAACCCTGGGCCACCCTTCAGGATTTTTCGTCCTTGTGGACAAGTCTGGCCTTTCAAGCCTCGAATCCAACTGGCCACCGCCGTATCCCCGCAGTCCGTGGTGCCCACCATGTCTGGGTCCACGCGGTGTCTTGTCCAAGACTAGTCAGGGGTCTATCGCTCACTTGTAGCGCCATCGTCTGGCTCTCAAAGGTTGAGCTAATGCCGGATGCACATGTTCAAACTGGGGGTTGCTTGATTTTGAATGAACAAAAGGGAACCCTCTCGCCCGGCCGCCCATGTCAAGCCAAGTCAAGTCAACAAACCATTGTCAATAACAGACGCCATCGACAGCCTTCTTTCAGTCTTTGACGACTTTATTCCCGCCCTTCCCGTGTCTATCTTGTGGCTTTTGACTCGGCCCTTTCCATATATCGTGTCTCGGGTTCCCGTCGCCTTTCCCCTCACTCCCTTCACCCACACACACCTTCGAGAACAAACCGACACCTTGGAATCTCGCCCGTCTCGCCACAATGGAAGACCGGAGGCCCAACCTCACTCTCCCACTCCCCATCCGGGAACCATATGAGTTTCAACGTCCCCAGACTTCACTCCGGAGTCCTTCAATACGCAGTCCTCGGTTCCGTGAGGACTTCGACGCTCCCTTCTCGGAGGCCATCATGAACGCTTCAAGGACAACCCTTGCCACCGACACCATCAGCTACCCATCCACCGGGACCAACAGCCGAACCAGTATTGGGGACACCGAGCGTCCATCGCCTCTCCGACTAACCCATCGCAATGCTTCCTGGGAGTCGGAGACCAAACGTCGAGCAAGAGTCAACGACCGTATCCTGGAGTGGGCCAAGAGGTCATGGGGCGCCGTGCGAAGCCGCTCCAACTCCAACAAAGACGACTACTTCGACAACCAACCGGCCCCGAGCCAAAGCAGTGTTGCCACATCCCCATCAGCAGACGACATCGCTTCAACAGAGCCAGACGGCAGTCAAGCAGCCAATACGGTTACCGACACGCAAAAGTTGACATCAGAGACGAAGTAATGGATTGAATTCAGTACACGAGCAACCCCATATAATTGCTCATGGGGTTGGATGAATAATAAATGAGTTAATGTCGGCGTTGGTGGTGTTAGTCTTCCCGGGTCCCGCGACGACCATGACGAGGTTAAAGGCTTGGATTTAAGGATTGATTAGGAGGCATGACCCCAGATAGAGGCAAGTCCTCGAACAGAGGCGAGACCTCAGAATACACCGCCGCCAATAATAAAAAGGCGCTCTTGTTCTCTCTTTGCCCATTGAATGATCTTGTTTGCCCCTTGCGTTATTGTAGCCCTCGACACATTGGGTCCGGCCACACAGTAGAATTCAAAAACAGGAGTTATCCAGGCCAGGGACGTCGCATCATCTCCCACAGAGTGCAACACTTTGAGATGCGAGTGCTTTGCGTGTATAGACGCATGTAGTTCATGATACACCGACATCAGTCTCCTGCGCTCAACCAGCTCGGTGAAACCGGGGTCCAATGCAGCCATGCAAAACTGGACGTTGGCCCGTGACTTGTATAAGAAATGACTGACCTGGCTGCCAGGGGTGATCTCGTGTATCTTGGGGCGGCCAGTGCGAGTGGCATTCTGAATGATAGCCAAAGTTCCATTCTTGGCAAGTTGCTGGGCCACATTGTCTCTCATCTGCTTCAGTTCAAAGAAGCTCTCGCGATCGGCACTAATGAGAATCATGGCGATTTCCTCATCTGCTGATCGTCCTTGTGCTGCAGCTGGGGAGCTGGCCTGCTCTCCAGATGCGCCATCAAAGAAGCTGACGTACATGTAGAGATAGCCTTTGTTGTTAAAGGCAGGCAAGCATAGTGGAATCCAATTCTCTCCACCCCCTCCTTTGATTCCGTCACTCTCAAAGAGCATGTTGAAGATGAGCTGAAGGTCGCTGGGGTGGAGTGAATGACGACGAGGCCGAATGACACTGACGAGTTTCCCACCAGCCACGATGAGGCCGTACAGTAGCTTCTCGGTCCGCAACTTTAAAAAGGTGTTATTTATAGCAAGTCGCTGAGATTTTCGAAGCCTGAGGCACTCCAATGACCCGAGGAGTGCAGATGGTGAGCCTTTTGTGAAGGTATCAGCCAGTGACGACAGTAAAGACTCGGTCCCTTGCAGTGGCTTCCGCAGATCAGTCGATGGACGGTTGGCAAAGATGTGAGTTAGCCTGGGCAGTGTCAATGTCGACAATATCTGCATGTACAGAGCTTCCAGCTGTCCACGCAGCTGCGCGTCACTTTCGCCCAGCTTGCTGATGGCGACAAAGTAGAGGGGTCCTTCGGTCGAGATGACAAAACGAGTGTCTCCAGCGGAAAAGGCTTGCAGGGGGTTCTTTGCGCCCTCGTAAAACGAAATGATGGTTTGAACCACGCCCATGGAAGAATTGATGAGGCTCAGATCTCCATGACGACTCCAGATGGGCTTTCCGGCCGACGACAGGATCAGGTAATGTTTGAGTTTGGATTTCCATATGCGTAATCTGTCCTCGTCTCCAGAGTCGTCATTATCATCGTCCTGGATTGGATCGAATTCCTGATCAAACTCGGCGAGCTTATCGTCAGCACCTGTCCTGTTCCTTTCGAAGGGTTGGATGGTGGCTGACTGTGAGCGAAGCAAATTCCAGGCTGGGCTTTTCTTATGGAGTTCCCCGGCGAGCAGACTGGCAATATCCCCCGCAGGTCGCATGGTCGGTGCAAAGCTCATGATGCTCGCGGTCTCGTCCGCCTCACCGCTGAGGCTGCTCTCATGTCGACTAGGAGAGGCATGGCCGCTATCAACTGGACTCGGTAGAGAATCGGGACCAGGAGTAGGAAACGTTCCACGAGATCCATCTGGAAAGGACAGCGTCTGGATTTCCACGGGAGTTATTGCTGTGACCGCCTGTGCTTGCAGTGCGGACGGGTCCATGGTGGCACTCGCAGGTGGCCGTGGTGGAAGTGGAGGACGGTACTCATCGTCCGTGGGGGATGTTGGATTGGGTCCCATCTCGACGGGTTCCATGATAGGCGTAGCTCGCTTGTCGCATTTCCAGGGGATCAGCCGTCTCGATGGTGGAATTGCGGAGTATTCAGTGCAGCTAGAACCCTACGACCGGGCAAGCTTCCACGAAGAATGGGCGAGGCCATTATGCCATCTTGGACAAAGTTAAGGTTGACGATGGTGGTATCGGGGCTACAAATGAGGAGAGAGATCCATCAAGGCTTTGGGCATGACGCAGCCACTGGTCCGTAAGTTGGGTCATGCAGTTTGGAGGGGCTGTTGCAGCCTTGCGCTAATGGGCCCCGTGTTCAGAGAGCTTCGACCAATCAGCGTCTCCCCCGTACTCAAAGCTCCGCTGATTTTCAAGGTAGGTGCTAACAGCGGGTGCGGCTACGGGGACTTTGGAGCTGCCGCCTGTGAAACGTAGCCTTCTGAGGACCTACAGACTCGAGATTACGTCTACGCAACGTCCAGCAGCCAGCCAAATCAACTATCCTGCGCTCTGGTTGCTAGCGATGCCTTTTGGCACTTTCGCCACTCTTCAGGGAACCCAATGTTCTCATATTCAGCTTCCATCACAATAGTCCACAGTCATGGCTCTTGAGCCCGGGTCCGGTCGTCGCTCAGTGTCCCCCGATAGCTCGGGACGAGATTCACCTATTCCGCGACAATGGCGGAACCAGCTCGGAGGAGGTACGCATGCGCCATGGCTTGCTCGGATCACCAGGTTCGGTTGCTAACATGCGGTGCATAGAGGAACATCCAATCAAGGACAAGTCCTATCGTAAGTATGCTCACGGGGTTGACAAGGCGCTCGTGTTATTCGAAACAGCTCTGGAGGAGTGGGCAGACTACATTTCTTTCTTGAACAGGCTTCTCAAGGTGCGCATCGATGTCCTATACTATATCTATGAGAAACTAATAGATTTCCAGGCCCTACAAGCACGCCCCAAGTCGATAAATGCCATCCCTTCCAAGGCCACCGTTGCGAAACGACTCTCACAATGCCTCAACCCATCCCTCCCATCCGGCGTACACCAGAAAGCCTTGGAACTATATAATCTCGTCTTTTCCGTCATTGGCAAAGATGGGTTGTCAAGAGATCTCCCTTTATACCTACCCGGACTGGCAACTGTCCTCTCCTTTGCCTCACTCTCCGTTCGGGCACCATACCTCGATCTCCTAGAACGCCATTTCCTTGGGATTGACCCTCGATCACTTCGACCGGCTATGAAATCCATCATTCTCGCCTTGTTACCCGGTCTGGAAGAAGAAACAAGCGAGGACTTTGACCGAACACTGCGCCTCGTTGAGAGCTTCAAACATGCTATTAGACCAGCTCATAGCGAGGAAATCACTGAACAGCACTCAACAGGCGACGCATTCTTTTGGCAGTGCTTCTTCTTAGCTTCCATCACCAGCCAGAGCCGTCGCTCAGGTGCCCTTGCATATCTCGTGCGATACCTACCGACGTTGGGTCCGCAGGTCGCACCAGATGCGAACAAGTCAGCGACCACACAAAACGCAAGTGCTGAAGGGACAAATGGCAAGCTCGCATCGGTCGTGACATCTCCTGAGCCAGGCCTCTTATTGCGCTGCTTTGCAAGCGGCCTCTCCGATGAACAGTTGCTTATCCAGCGCGGCTTCTTAGATCTCTTGGTCTCCCATCTTCCCCTGAATTCACATGTCATCCAGACTCGAGTCAAACCTGTTGATCTGGAATTGCTTCTCAAGGCTGCAGTTGGTGTCGTCACACGTCGTGACATGAGTCTGAACAGACGCTTATGGGCCTGGCTGCTTGGCCCAGAGCCAGCCGCGGAACATGACCACGGCCCCGAGGGACCACAGAGCCCTTCTGCCGACCATCATGCGTATCTAGCTTCCAAGACCAGCCACTTTGAAGAATTCGGTCTCCAACCATTGACAAAAGCCATACTCCAGATGATCAGGGGTAACTCACAAAACACGGCGAGCGAGCGAGCCAGACCCTACAGGATATGCCTTTCACTAATGGATCGGTGGGAGATTGGTGGTTTGGTTGTTCCCGAGGTGTTTCTTCCAATAATCGAAAGTGTGCGGCGTTTCAAGGACCAAGCTTCGACCAAATCCGAGTTCAATGAGGTCGTGCGAAGTGCCAGCGTCTTCTTTGACGGAATTGAGAGTGGCCTCATTTACGGTGAGATTGTCGGGCTTCTCGCGCAGGCCCTGGGCCCTGGAACCCTCAGTTTTGCGGAACGAAGTGACAAGCTCTCGCTCGTCAACTTCATCCTGACCAACTTCAACGTGCGAGAAGAAGAAATGATTACTATCCATGCCCCTCTCTGTTGCTTGGCAGCCCTTGCAATGCTGGAAGACTCCAAGGGCCGTTTGACATCAAACAACAGTTCGACTTCCTCCTCATCCCAGTCCCTGTCCAGCCAAGCTCAAAATGTCGCTATCTCACTTCTGGAGATTATTCCGGAGAGGGTATTTCCAGAGCATGTGGAAGGCGAAGGACCAAATGAATCACCTTCAACGGTGGATGTGCTGAAGAAGATACGGAATTTCTATGTCAATGAACAAGGCAACATCGAGGCATCACCACCACCATTCAACCCCCTGGATATTGGGCAGTTGATCTTGGAGAAAGCATCCCAGTTTATTTGTGAAAACTTGGATTCGTCAGCAACTGACCTCGGCATTTGTGTACGACTCTTGGTTCTTGCAATGCACAAGACACCCAAGACATACCCAGTCAAGGAAGCACAGCTCTTGGAACTTATGCATGGCCTGCTTGATCAGCCAGAGATAATCCCCTTTCCATCCTTCACGGCGATATTGCAGCTATCGACACAACTATACTATGCGCAGAGAATCGAAACCACACAACTCTCCCGATTGGTACTCCCTCTGGTACGACAGGCTTGGACATACCTCTCTGCGTCTGAACCCAAATACCACGTGGAAGCGGTGCGAGGTTTATGGCAGCTGCAGTCAGCCTTGACCCCCTTCAATCGCGATATCGAAGCAGCTTTGTCCAGCCTCGTCATCTCGGATGACATTAGATACAGTGGCATTATTGAGCCCGTCGATGAAGGTCGCGCGCTCGGTGTCCTATGGTCGCACACTCTACAAGACAACGCTTCTTCCGAGCGACGAGGCTCGAAGACGCCGATGCTTGATATCAAGACTCTTCCAAGGCTCGCAGGCGCAGACAACTACGAGATCATGCTCACGCAGCCCCTATTCCTGGTTCTTGATGCTCTCCAAGATGATCGCACGCAATTGTACATGACAGTGAAGTCGTGGCTGAACAGCATGCTGGGTATTGATCGGTGAGACTCGCTGAGCTTCACAAAAGAGACAACCAAGGCTAACTTTGCGTAGACTTTTCTTGATCTTTGTCTCCAAATTATGCGAGATTCCCTTCCTTCAGACTCTGACGGAGGCAGATGAGAAGATGGAAGCAGAGCCACCCACCTTCACCGAGGATGATGATCTAGACCTCTGCCTGTACTACCTGCGAACTCTTTCGAATATCCTCGGCTGCGCTGCAGAGATTTCTTGGAACGTCTTGGCCTCGAAACACGTCTCTTTTCATGGCCAACAGATGCAAATCAGCTGTAAGACAACCCTTCACGTACAAAGCTCTACTTCCTACTAACAAGACAACAGCCGGAGGAGAGGAACACGAGATGGCGTTGCAGGAATTCTTCATCCGTGTATGCATGAGATGCATCAGGGGCAACCCCGCCGCGAACACTGACAAGGACTTTGAAGCTCGCGTCAACCAGCTATATCGATATTCGCTCACCCTTTTACACAAGTTCCTCTTGGGTCCTTTCGCCGCCCCTCTCTCCAGGTTCCATCTGGAGAACGTTCTCATCGAGCGTCTCTTCAAGTCTTTGCAAGGCTCTGATGCTCACGTTCAAGTCCTGCTTCTTGATGTGGTCTATGATACCCTCAAGCTTCGAGACGTTCCAACCATCGACATTACCCCGTCACCCATATCCGAGAGGAGACCTTCCGTTTTCGACCCGAATCGAGGGAGTAGGCCATCTCTCTCGGGGGCAGATGCTCGACCGGTTATGTCATCACCACCACCTCAACTTCTTCAGTGTCTTCAGGATGGACTGAGCTCACCCAATAGTCGGCCTGTTCTGGACAGCTGGGTTGCTTTCGTTGCTGAGTGCTTGCCATTTTACTCGGAATCCATCTTTCAGGTTCTCATACCGCTTGTCGAGACACTATGCAGAGAGATTGGTACAACCTTTTCCAACTTGCGGGAGACGTTCGCATCCACTTCGCTGTCTGCTGGCATTGAAAAGTCCTCGCCTGAGTCTACGCTGATATTCCTTCTCAACGGCCTGGAACAAGTTCTTGCACGGGCCCATGAGCAGCTTCTCCGGGAGGAGGCTCGGACACAAGTGGTCAAGGGCCCAGACCAGCCTCAATCCATCTTTGGAAGCATGGTTTCGAATGTCTGGCAATCAGATGCTCCCCAGTCTCGAAGTGCTACGGCGAACGACCGCTTGACTGTTCACCTGGCCCTCCAAGACGCCGTTCGCATCTGCTATAAGATTTGGACATGGGGCCAAGGTGACGATTCCGCCAAGCAAGATCAGGGGTCTTTTGGGTCGTTCAACTACACGTCCTTGCGAATGCGGAATCGTGCGAGGCGTCTGCTGGAGCATCTCTTCGCTGCCGAGAACCTGGAGTGTCTCGAGACTGTCATCGACATCTGGAAGAACTCGACCGAGGGTTCACAGTCAAACCAGGTCTTTAACCTCCTGTCGGCGCTGGAGGCTTCTCGGCCAAGACACTGCATGCCAGCATTATTCAATGCCATCTACCGACGAACAAATCCGGCTACAATCGATCCTGCATCGAAATCAACAATGACAATATCTCTCCATGACACAGATCTTGTTTGGTTCCTGGTTGAGTATGCCAGGACATTGGATGATGACGCTATGGATGAGATCTGGCAAGACTGCATGGTCTTCCTCAAAGACTTGCTGACGAACCCGTTCCCCCATCGCCAAACACTACCAAACTTACTCGAGTTCGCAGCTATTCTTGGGGAGAAGGTCGACAATACCAACTTTGGAGAGCAGCGGAGGATGCGAAGAGAGCTGGGAGTAAGTCAACCCTGTGCGATTGTCAATGTGTTTACTAACCCGTGGCTAGGACACATTCCTCAGACTTCTCACTGCCTTGTTTACAACGAGGCCCATGACTTTCACTGAGCCAGCGGCCCCGAGTGGTGCTCTTGAGAAGATCCCCAAGTCGGATTCCAACCACTCACTCAACGGAGCAGCTGAAAGCCCTGACGATGTTGTATCTATCCTCGCCTCGATTGTTCCCAACCTCAGCAAGATTCTCGTCGAGCCTGACAGGGTCCTCTCTGCCGCTGCAACGATATCTACTAATGCAATTGGGCCAACTCTGCGAGCCAAGGGCTTCCCCGATATCGTCTCCAAGAGCACCATGCGACTTCTTTCGGAACTGTCAAGGTTGCACAATAACCAGAAGAATTGGAAGAAGGATGTTGGTGATGCCTTTAACGACTCCAAGTTCTTTGGCATGAACCTGGCGTTGGCAAAGGACGACTGGCTTCCCCTACTGAGACAATGGACCCTGGCGGACAAGGAGAAGATGTCCGAGATCGTCGGCCGTATCAGCGCCCCGTCCACGGCCGGCATTGTGTTTGGTGTTGGAGCTACATCAGCTCGACTCGAGGCTGATCGCAAGACACAACTCAACCTTCGGAGGATCGCCACTCTGATTCTTGCGTCGACCGAGGACGCGTTTGTTGCTGACCTCTCGGACATCTTTGGCAAGTTGGCCGAGCTTCTTGCTGCATCGTCAACATCTTCGCCATCGTCCACCACCCGAGGAGACATTTACATGGTTTTCCGCGCTCTCGCCCTCAGGACCAGCGCCATTCATCTTGGCATGCTGTGGCCCGTCGTCAACGCTGAGATCCACGCCGCCATCTCTTCAGTCGTGGCCCCAGACAATAGTCCTGCGTCTGACACTTATACCAACGCCTCCATTCTTCAGGCCTGCAAGCTTCTCGACCTGTTGATTTGTGTGGCGCCTGATGACTTCCAGCTGCATGAGTGGCTCTTCATCACCGACACCATCGATGCAGTCTATCGGTCATCTACCTACCAACCTGTCGCCTTGGTTGACGAGTTGTCGGATGAACTCGGTGCCGCAGTGTCCAACTCGGGCTTCCAGGTTTCGTCGGTGGTCAACCCAGTCGCAAGCGGCTCATCCCGAAGACCGCTCCTTGGACCAGGGGGTATCAATGACGACGTTAGTCTTGAGAGGAAGGACGAGCTGGTGGCCAAGGTGCTCCGGCCCTTCTTTGGACAACTCAGCATTTTTGCTTTCGAGTCTACGTACGCGATGGGCCGGCTTGACCGGGAGACGTGCGTGTCTGGCCTGCTGAAGGATTTGTTTGATGAAAGGAGTATTGTCAGGGCTCTATAAAAAAAAAGACGGGTTTTACTTTCACGGGAGGAACTGGGTTGACACATTTGATTAATAGAACGGAGCATGTTTTGGAGCGAACTACATGCACGCGTAGCTGAGTTGTCTTCTAAGACGCGAGGAGATATGCCTCAATAGATAGATGTTTACGGCCGTCTTGAGCCCCTATTATGAATGTACGTGAAATCCAAAATCTATCAACACTCGTTATATCCAATCATACCCTACTGTAGAGCTCGAAATGCTGTGTCCTGTTGGTCCGATTAGTGGCCCGCATCAAGAGAATCAGCAGTTACTTACCGAACTTCCATCCAACCGCTCCCTAAACTCCAGATATAGTACACAGGAAAGATACAGCCTTGATCTTACACTCCACCAACCTTTACTCAAGCCCAGGCATACCCCACAAGACCAAATGGATTCTCCGACCCTTGTGTCTGCTGGCCGTCAGGCCCGGTGAGGGTAACCCCTGCCATGGCATCGGCCAAGCCCTCACCCAGGACCCTGCCGACAACACTATTAAAGGCCTCCCTTTCCATAACAGCGCCAAACTCGAGACACTTGACGACTCCATTGAGCTCCTTGCTCAGCAGATCCAGCGTAGCGGGGTCAAGCAGTACGCTCTTGTCGAAGCTGGCGGCAAGCTCGAACCACGCCTGGATAGGAGTGAGCTCCTTGTCTCCTGGGTTGAGACTGCGAGCGAGGCCGTGCAGTGATGAGAGCGAGATGGCTGGTGAGGGCCACTCGAAGGAGACCGGGGGCACGGCGGGGTCGAGGCCAAGGGAGCGGCGGTTGTGACAAGATGACGCCGATGAGACGAGCTTTCGGCCTAGGAAGACGTGCTGCGGGGCGTGCGCCATGCAGAGTGATGAAGCCATAAGGGTGTGGCCCTTGGCTTCATCGTCTGCGAGGTAAGAGTGGGATGGAAAGTCGCCGAGGAAGAAATGGTCCCAACAAATGTGCTCAAGACTGCGGGAGCGTCAGTAAAGCTGTAACATGATGTCAGTGGAGAAGGGGAGATTCTTACGAAAGGATAAAGTTGACGACCATCTGTTCCTCCTCTTGAGAAAGACCCGAGTCTTCCTCAGCCGCCGGTGAGTTAGTTGCATTGCTGCTGGCCGAGTTGGACCGAATGCTAAAGACTGGAGTGTCCATGCAGTCATCCTTCTTGAGAGTGACGATGATATCGTCAACGTTGACATCAGCAAACATGTCCCCTTCACTCTGAGCCAAAGACCCAGAGTCATAACCACCAGTCCCCAAAATATCATCCACCCAATCATCGCCTTCTCCAGGTGGTCGCTGTAGATGATACTGCGGTTCAGGAATAGCGATACCCTTTGCCGCGAGAAGAGTCCTAATCTCATCGTTCTGTCGACGCAGCTCACCAGCCTCAAACTCGGTCAGCGAGATGAGCTCGCGGTAGTGGGTGATGTCGAGCTCCAGCTCCTTCTGGTACTCTGCCTTGCGCTGACGATGCTGGATCTGAGCCCGACGGACCTGGGCGCGTCGTAGCTTTGCCTTTTCGCTGGCCGATAGCGACTTTCTGGATTTTGGTGGTGATGTTCCGCTGCTGGTATCGGGCGCTGAGATGAGGATGTCAGCTTTTGAATGAGCTGGTTATGAGTTGATGATGCCGTCCATGTCTGAGTCACCCATCCACAAACACACTCTTAAACTTGATATCCCGACTCTTTGAAACAAAAATCCCGAGACATCCCAAAGAAACGAAAAAAGTCTCAACAGTTTCAAGGCATGGAAAATGAGAACCCGGGCTCACACTTGGGACTTACACTCGCTGCTTACTGCGATGGTCGCCTTCCCCCGCCCTTGAGGCGAGGCGCTCTCATCACGCCTGATGCCGCGAACCTTTTCCTTTGTCTTTTTCAGAAACGCCGAGAAGGATGGCCGACTGTCCGAAGGAGCCATGGCTGGGGGTTGACTCCTTTTTTTTTTGCCTTGTTGCTGTTGGGTAATTGGATCCAGATGCTAGTGCTGATAAGTCAAGGCAAGGTAGGTAGTGTGAGTGAGATGGTGCTTCGGGTCTGGGTGAGTTCGGGTCAAACGAGGAGCCGTTGCCGAAGGAGGACGGTAGCTGTAGCTTAGTTTCAATTGTAACGGTAATGATCCATGAGGTCGATCCCCCTCAACTAGCGATAAACAACGTTCAAAGAAGGGCAATAGTAATAAGTCTGTCAGCCACAGATGGTTGAGGGAGTCAGTCAAGCCCAGCTGAGCCTGGCCAGGCAAGGCACGTGTGTAAGTCGCGAATCGGATTTTTTCTAGATCCGCGAGCCATGTCATCTCAAAGGCTTAGACTGGCTGGGCAGGCACTGACTGCATTCTACCTGCCTCCTGCGCCTTGCTGACTTCCCCATGTTACAGTAGCTACCTACAGTACCTACGTCACATTGGAAGGCGCCAGTGTCCACGTAGGTAGGCAGGTAGCTTACATTCACTCGAGCACATTCATAGAACTAGGCTCCTAAGTTTAAGGCTTTTCTTGGGCCATAACACGAGAACATCTCGAAATTATAGCAAAACTAGCAAATCATCGTCTTTCTCTAAACCGAACTCCAATGGATATTGTCCAATCAATCAATACCCCCTTCGAAAAAGACAAGCAGATCCGTCCAACGCCTCGCTCAATGCATCTTGAAATTGACCACAACAGAACAACTTTCCACGACTCTATTCGTAGTCATCCCCCTCGCTGTCTGTCGCCGTTCCCTCCTCCAACTCATCCTCGTCCAGCTCCTCAAGGTCGTCGCTGTCGTCATCGTCCTCTGCGTTCAGACCGCGTATCGACTTCCAGTTGACATAGTCACCTTCGATCCATCGTTTGCTGACTGGGAGTTGGTACGGATCAAACGGGAAATACGGGTCCAGCTGGTGGTAGCTCTCGTCCTGCATCTCGTATCCAGCGTCTCGTAGAGCTCCGCCTGTTGAGTAGGTTGCTGAGAGATATTGCGTGAGGCGAACCCGCTTGTTTCCCTCCACCAGCGGATACACGTACATAAAGTTGAGACGGTGCGCTATCTTGGCAAACTCCTCGACAATAACGGGAGCGCAGACCTTGAGCGGGTTGAGCTTGCCAAAGATCTGGATCGAGAGATCCTTTCTGCAAGTTCCCATCCATTCCATCTCCTGTCCGATGTACGAGGCAGGGTCGTCGCGGTCCACAAACTCTGGTGTTGACACAATCAGATCTTGCCATCGGAAGCAGAAGATGTAGAGTGTAGCTTGGACGAGGCTGTAGTAGGGGTGGAATCGCTTCAGGTCCGGTCCGCGACACAGAGGCTCGTACTTTTTACGGTACACATCCAGATGATGTAGCAGAAGCCCAAAGATATTGCGGATCAAGCTGCCTGGAAGATGGGCTCCGCGAGCCACAAAGCTGGCCAGGTAAGCCGCAGCAGCTTGCTTGAGCACGTTGGGTGTGTTGCTTTGGAACGCCGTGGCAATAAGCTGGCCGCAGAATGCATCCGTCAACCGCTCATGCATCTGTGCAAAGTGGAAAATGAGAAATTGTGTGTGTCGTGATTTGTAGGTAGGCAACACCATGTGGTCGAACTCGCGGAGCAGCACCGTAAACGCGTCAAAGGCCGTGTCCGAGCCGGGGTTGGCGAAATGGGGGGTATACACGCGGAAGAGAGTGTCCAAGACAGCATCCATCTTTTCCACGCTTCCTTTGATGGATTGAATCCTCGCCGCATCTTGATCAAAGTCTGGATCATCGCTGTCGACCGATTCGTTATCGCTTTCGTCGTCTCCGTCATCCTCCCAGTTGTCGGCGCGTGAGTGATCGCCCAGTGCGTACATGACGGCGGCGGTCACGTCATCGTCCAGGTCCTCCAGGTCGACCTGCATCTGGGAGTCGATTTTGACAACCCGGTTGAGAATAAGGTCGAGCACCTCGTCGCGCAAGAGAGGCACGTATTTCTTGATTCGCAGCAGATTGTCGACGTAGGCCATGTGGACACGCATCGACTGGTCGGGAAAGGGAAAATTGGAGCCGAGGAGATTCTCCAGCACAGGGACAGCGGATGGGAACATCTGGAGCAAATACTGCAGGGTGCCGTGTAATCTATCCCGCATGGTTTCGCGGCTGACCTCTGGAAAGTCTGGCACACTCCAGAGAGAGGGACGGCTATCAGAGAACTTGCCCACCATCATAGCCAGGACAGGCGACAGGTAGGATCCTTGAGCACTGACCAGAGCGGCCAGGAAGTGCGTAAAGACCTTGACAAAGTCGTCGTCTCGTCCCAGCCAGGAGCACTTGAGAATGGTCTTGACGAGGCCGTTACAGGCCTTGTCCTTGAGGATGGGGATGCAGCCCGTGAGGGCCATGACGTAGACCTGGAGTTCATGGGGCTTCAAAGTGTCGTCTTCTTCGCCGACGACGGGCGGCAGGTATCGCTGCTTGTCGCTGGCAAACAGCTCCTTGAGAGTATCATACTGGCCATCATTCCCTCGCAGGTGCTCCTCGAGAGCAGTCCTGACCTCCAGCTTGACCTCGTCCATCGTCCTCCGACCAACTTCGTACGTCACGTTTCGGATGTCGTCAAAAAATACCTTGCGGCGCTTGGTGGGACTTTCGGGTGCCTCGAGGGGATCGCTAAGCCCAGCATGCTCAGCCTTTCTTCTGCCCAGAACAGAGGCCGGCTTGAGGATCGACCGGACGGGCGTCGAGCCCCTTGGAACAGGACCAGAGAACTTCCTGGTCGTCGGTGTAAAGGGTCGCATGGGTGTATATCGCTTGCGGGAGGGGAAATCGTGTGATTGCAGGTTTGCTTGCTCGCTCGCTCGGAATGGTGGTGGCGTCTCTCAGGCAACAGGGCTCTCGACACCGTCACCGAAAAGAGGGGGTTTCGGGTTTAAGGGATATTCATGAACTGAACAAGGTGCTGCGAAGTGGTCCAGGACGAATTACTGGTCATAATAAGCATAAATCATCAGCACATATGCTGGTCGATGATGCCAAACAGCCTTGCAGTGAGTGGTGAGAGAAGGCAAATATTTCAATCCAGTCTTAGGCGCTGGTGGGCACTTCTTTTTTCGATAACACTTTTTAGGTGGGGTCGCACACGTGCCTTTTGCATCCGGATAATGTGGCCCGTGCGCCCGTCAACATTGTTGCGTCAGTATTGTTCCTTCGTTGAACTCCGCTTTGGGCAATTAAGAACAATACCGAGAATGGAGACAAACGGGTCAATTGAGACCGAAACGAAATAATATACTACTTCCGTTCATCTCAAGAACTCTTCTCTCCTTTTTGAGCATTTTTCCCTGCTTCCAGAAGCACAGGTCAGGTTCATGTCACCCTCTCATACTCCACACGTCATGTTGTAAGTCGCAAACTGTCAAGTATCAGTTATAACACTCCATACGCAAGTTTCTATTCTGTGCTAGGACTCGATGCATAGCTGTTGGTCTGTATCCTTGAGTCCAATATCTGACTGTCGAAGGACTGTATGCCTGGGCTCGAGACTTCTCCAACCGATAGGCATAGGAGACGGTATTGTCAAGAACTCTATCATTCCGATAGCACCATCGAGTCTCTTTCCCAGCTTTTCCGGTTTATTCCATTCCATATCCTTAATCCATATGTTCTCGTACATATACATCCGCCTCTATACACCGTCCGCTGTTTCTTCCTTCGGGGGGGTTCTTGTAACGGCAGTTGAGCGGTAATACATATCGGTGATCCAGGTGATCCAGATCGCGACTGTTGTTGATTGTTGTCGACTTTGCAAATGGTGATGGCCCTGCGCCTGCAATCCTGACATATTCGGAAGCGACTAAAAACATCTTAGTAGCCATCACCAGCACCAGCGCCGTTATGGCCAGGCTGCGACCCATAGATGTAGTTAGGATCACCAGCACCCTCGACGCTGTTCGCGCCTTCGGGGGCAAATTCGTTTCCGACGGCACCAGGCTCAGCCTTGGCATCGCCCATCATGCCACCGGCCCAAGGGGCGTTGTCCATGACTCTGTCGCGGTTTGACTGGTTCTGTTGCTATTGGTGCATGTTAATAAAGAGCGAACCGTACCGTAGACCTGATATACCAACCTCGCGATACTTGGAGAGATACACTTTGAGAGCCTCGGCATAGTTCTCAAATCCGAGAGATGTCATCGCAAAGAGGATATCTTCTCCATTGACGGTCTTGCGTTTTTCCTGCTGGCACTTCTCCGACGCTGTGCGAGCCAAATCCGTCAGCATGCTGCAGAGGAGAGACATGACTCGGATCGCAGCATGTAGCTGCGAGTCCCGCGGGGTGTAAGAGAGCGCTGACATACCTTCGCTGGTGATGAAGGAGATAAACTCACTCACACACTCTTGCATGCACTCCTTGGCTTCCTTGGCTATCTTTGCATTTTCGGGCAGGGCATTCTTCATGATGCGGGCGACTGGAGCAAAGTTGCGAATGTTAGCATCAAGCTCATCAGCTCTATCGGCCTTGGAGGCGCGAGGCGCTTTGGGCGACTTGGAGGACGAATCGCAAGACATGGGGCCGGCCAGATCTGCACGGCTAGAAGGCTGAGACTTCAAGCAGCTCGCGCACGAGTGAACGAGCAAATCACGACGAGGGCCCCTCTGGGGATAGAGCACTTACCATTGGCTATGGGCAACCATCGGTCCTGTTCTTTAACACCCTCGAATTCGTAGCCCGCCGTGTTTGCGGCCTGTGGGTCTTGTTGCTCGTTCATTTGTGCTTCGTCCTCGGGTGACTGTGCACCTTGGTCGACCTCCTTGGGAGGGGATTGGGGGGAATCCGACATATTTGGCTACCTGCAGCGGCTGCTAGCGTCCTTTGTCAAAGGGGATTTCGGGCTGGCACAGCTGGGCCTCGAGATGATGTGTCCCCAGGCCACGTCGCAGACCGTAGGGCTTGCAAGCGTCGTTGGGGTGTGCGTGAGAGACGAGAGGGGTCTCTGTCTGCAGTGCTGCGTCAGTGTCAGTCCTGAATGCCGGCGAAGGCTCTTAGTCGCTCAGGCAGGCGGTCCCTGGCCCGGGATCTTGGGGCTATGACGCTGGGTTGCTTGGGGCTTTTGGGGGGGTGTGCTCTGAGGCGTGGTTGAGGTGCCCTGCTGTGGGTTGTGGATTTGGAGGTAAGGTAGATACGGAGCGGAGCTGGAGCTGGAGAGG